>JAODAL010004546.1:0-155223 GCA_025379985.1 Phyllomedusa bahiana | reverse complement strand
ACCTCTAACCAAAATTATATTTATTCCATTTTATTTAATAAAATTATTTACTTTCTTTAAAAACATCAAAACAAAAGACCTAATAAAAGTAATGTGAGTATCTTATCTAACAAAAGAAGATAAAACCATTAGATAATCTCAGACAGTGGTTATTTTCATAAGAATGGATTTCCTAACTTTTTTTCCATTGAACCAACATAGATCTGAATCTTTTTAAGGATACATACACTTTATTTGCTATAAAACAGACTAAATGAGTCATCTATGCATCTAAAAGAAAAAAAAACAAACTATTTAATGGCTTTTCCCTTTTTTTTCCCTCCTCCCCATCCACCACTGAATTGAACTGGATTGTCTCGAAATGAAATGCGTTCCTTCCGCTGAGGTCCAGAATTAGTTTTCACTGGTGAAAATACATTTCTGTCTAAAGAAAAAAATAAATGACAAATATATTAACACATCCAAATAAGGCGACAAATTTAACAAGATTGTCAATGGGATCTTACAAAGAAATTCCTCAGTCATTTCCAGATGATAGCAAATAAGATTTGTTAAAGAGTGAAACACCCTGTGAAGCATTGGGCCCAGAGAAGATGAGTCCAATGTATGGCTTCTGCTCACCCTGCTCTGCTTAACTGATAGTCCATTAGGAAGTGACCTGTAGGCAGAGACCTGTCAATTAAGCTGAGCTAGGCAGGGAAAAGCTACACAAAATCTTCTGCAGTTCATACATGCAGGCGCATTGTAGTGCCAATACGACAAGTCTGGCTCAGGCAGACCACCTTTAACCTGGTCTGGCTGCTCTAACTGTTCTGCGCCTAGATTTGGCGTCAAAGATTCATAAATGTGTCTAATTCTACAAATGTGGTGCAACACCTCCCATTAAAAAATCTTTAACGCATTACAAAGGCCCTTATCACGCCAAAGTTTGGAGTGCGCCTGTTCATACATTCTTTTTGGCTCAAAGTACACCAGAAAACTGTTGCAGCCCCATTCATACATGTTGCGCATATTCTCCTGCTGCAATGCTTATTCCTGTACCCAGCTCATTTTAACAGGGTGTTTAACCATAAAACATTGTAGCATTTCAGGGTAAAACTATTTCACCACTAGTACACATGACATACAAACTTAAATCGGCGGGTCAGTATAATTACTTGCAAATTGATAGTTTTCTTTATATTTAATCACTTAAAGTCAAAAACATTTTTGCATTTCAGTTTAAAAGTCCTATAACTTTTTTCTTTTCAATTGACAGAACAGTGTATGGACTTGTTAATTGCTTGAAGTGAACAGTAGTTTTTATTGGCTCTTTAGTATTATTACTACTATTAGCACTATTAGTACTTTTTAATTGTTTTGGGGTACATGTGTCTTGTTATTAACTTTTTTAAGGGGGGAGAAGTAACCAAAAAATTGTAATTCTGGTATTTTTGTTATGACATTTACCATTAGACATAAATATGTTTATATTTTATTAGATCAGATTTCTACACTTCACTGCAATACTCATGTATTACAGTAACCATTGCAGGCCTGGAGGCTTTCATTAGACTGCTAGCTACCAGGCTGACCAGTCAGCACCCTGCAACTGTATGGAAGTTGACAGGGGAAGAGGTGAACAGGTGATGTCGAATTGTGGTTAAACAGCTGAATGTATCTCTGATCCTGGCGGGTGTCAGCTGTGATTAACAATCAGTATCTAATTTAAGTTTGTTAAACTAATATTCTCCAAGGGCCACGTCAGCATTTTTTTAAGGGCCATTGTAAGGTAGTTAGGGTGCCTGGCTAGGGCTGTCAGAGCTGTGCCACTGTCTGAAGGTTGCTGAACTAAACAATGTAGAGATGCACTCCAGAGTTCCAAATCAAAATAGTGCCCAGTTACTGGCCTGGCACTGCCACCTCTGGAAAGCACTAACTGCATCTTTAAGAGAAAGTGGAAACTGGTCCTTCTAGGTCTGGAACTGTCCAAACATGTTCACTGTGTCTGAGCTCTCACGAACCACATAAAATGACAGGGAGGGTTGGATTTGGACCACGGGCTTTGAGTTTGACATATGTGACCCAGTGTTTATGGAGCCTCATGCAACTGGCCCAACATTGTGACTTAAGGTATATGTCGTGTCAAGAACAGGTTAAAGGGAGATGTCAAACCAAAAGCAGTAACATCCATTTACAAAAAAAAAAAAAAATCCAGAAGCAGTTCTACAACGTAACTCAGATACTTTCGGAAAGCTTTATGAGATGGATATCTGAGAAAGGAAGCCAATTTTTTAGCCTACAGGTATATAATAGACATATGCATGAGGCAACAATAGAAATGTTTATCCTAATTTACAACATGTATTTGTCAAGGTCTTGTCAGGTCTTTAGAAATGTTTTAGTAAATACTAGCATTCCCCATACAAAGAGAAAAAACTATTCTTACACATCTGTTCTTAGAGCTCTGTATTTTGTGGTTGAACTGTATTAATAAACCACTGAATATTACTATTGATTTGTCAATTAGGAGTGTACCTACACAGTTTAAGCAGTCAGCACTGTTCGGGCAGCGTCTGGTAACTCTACAACTGTCAAGAAAAATACTTTGTTGTCAATTTACGTAGAGCTGTAAGAAAAGATGCTTCAGAATTATTTTATCAACAATGTATTTGACATAAAGAAAAAAGGGAAAGTCGGCAGGTTCTCCTTATATACTGCACAGTTTAATTTCCAAATGCTTACCATCTAAATATATTACTTACTAGACAAAGTCCCAGTACTTCTTTGAGTTTTAATTTTTTCTTCTCTGTTCAGAGATAATGTAGTGCCTGATTTTATAGACAGCAAGTCTAAATCCCCAGCTTCTTTGTTTAAAGGAGTATTTGTCTGAAATTTGTGACAAAACAAGAATAGCTAACTACATCATGCCCATAACCAAAACATTTAGGGTGAGATGTTCCAATACGACTGCGCCATTGTTTTGGTGTATTTTGTGCACAAAAAAACTGTTGACACCTATTCTCTATATAAATGAACTGTAATACACCAAAACTAGGCGCATTATACGCCAGGAACAACACATTTGAATGCGCCTAAAGTGGGCGCATTAAATAAGCAAGCAATGATACGCTATGCTCGTAAATTATTCAATGCACCTAGATAGGCGCATCAATTTAACAATCCAGATTTTTGACAGGTTCATTCATTCAGGCGCAATATACACTGATTTAAAACTAGCATGATGGTGCATCTTTTTGGACATATCGCCCTTACTGTGCAAGGGATACTTAGAAACCAGATCATTTTATGCAGAGTCTGATTAATGTCTAAATAATTAAAGAATATAGGCGACACCTATGTATTCACCTTCGCCATTTTCTGTCCTATATTAACAGTTCTATTAATGTATGAAAAGGCATATAGCCAAACTTGGTGCAATGTGCGCCTGATGACACATTTTAACCCCTTACTGCTGTAGCCAGTTTTGGCCTTCCTAACAAAGCCACATTTTTTAAAATCTGACATGTGTCACTTTATGTGGGAATAACTTTTTGACACTTTTACCTATCCAAGTGATTCAGAGATTGTTTTCTCATGACACAACGTGCTTTAAGTTGGTAAGAAATTTTGGTCCAAACAATCCTTGTTTATTTGTGAAAAATATAAAAATATCATGCCATTTTTAAACTTCAAAAATTACTGCGTGTAAGACAGTTATTCCATTCAAAATAGTTTATAACTAACATCTACCATATGTCCACTGTAGGTTGGCATCATTTTTTAAATGTTTTTTTTCCCCGACATTAGGGAGCTTATCACTTAATTTTCAAGAAACTTTGCAATGTATATATTTTTAGGGACCAGTCCAGTTCTGACGTGACTTTGAGGGGCCTGTATGTTAGACACCCCCATAAACGACTTCATATAAGAAACTAAACCCCTTAAAGTACTTAACCTATTAGATATTTCACTGAAATTGAAGCAAAGTGGAGGTGAAATTTCAAAATTTCACTTTTTTTGCAGATTTTAATTTTTCTCCCCCGTTAGATGTGACCAGGGAAAAGCAACTTAATATTGATTCCCCAGATTCCGCCGTTTTCAGAGATATCCCATATGTAGCCCTGGTGCACTATTTGGCTCAACCACAAGCCTTAGAGTAGGAGGAGCAACTGCTGGACTTTGGGGTCTCATTTTCAATAAAATTTTATAGGTGCCATTTGCGGACACCCTAAGGTGCTAAAACTTAATAAACACCCCTAAAAAGACCCATATTGGAAACTAAACCCCTTAAGGAATATATCCAGGGGTGTAGTGAGTAAATTGACCACACAAGTGTTTCACAAATTTTTTTAGCGTTAGGCTGTGAAAATGAAGAATTTGTTTTTTCCAGCAGTCTGCAATTTCAGCTGAAAATGTTTAATTTTTACAAAGAATTGTTGGAAAAAAGCACCCCAAATTTTGTCATGCAATTTCTTCCAAGATCGGCAATACCCTATATGTGGGTGTAAACTGATGTTTGGGCATAGAGCAGGGCATACAAGGGAGGGAGCGATATTTGGTTTTTGAAACACAGATCTTGGTGGGTGCCATGTCGCATTTGCAAAGCCCCCAAAGTACCAGAAAAGGTGAAACCGTCCCGAAGTCACTCCACTTCAGATTCCACACCCTTCATGGATCTCATCTAGGGGTGTAATGTCCATTTTCGCCACACAGGTGTTCGCTAGTTTTTTTTAGCATTGGGCCAAGAAAATGGGGAATAAAAATGAAGTTCTGCCATTGTTTTTTGGACTTAAATTTTACAGTGTTCTCCATGTGGGATAAATGACAGGATAAGTTTACAGGTACGATTATAATAATATAAATTTTATACAGTTTTTCATGTTCTATTACTTTTACACAATAGACATGTACTTGTGTTTTTATGTCTTCATAGTCTGATAGCCATAACTTTTAAATTTTTTTTACACGGAGCTGATTATGATTATAGGCTTGTTTTTTGTGGGATGAGTTGAGGTTTTTATTGGTACCATTATGGGCTGCATATGATGCTTTGATCAGCATTTTGAACAAAATACAGCAATCCTGGTAATGTTTTTATTGTTAACAGTGGTCACCGTGCGGTATAAATGACATGCTAACTTTACTCAGCAGATCGATACGATCACACAATAACAACACTTTTATTCAAAAAGGAAAACACGTTTCTGCATTGCCATAGTCTGAGAGCCATAACTTTTTAATTTTTTTGTGTACTGAGATGTGTAGGGGCTTGTTTTTTGCAGGATGAGTTGGTGTTGTTTTTGGTATCATTTTTGGGAGGACAAGGCTTTTTGATCGGTTTTAAATCCGTTTTTTGGAAGGTAGGGTGAAGAAAACACTGCAATCCTCGTAGCGTTTTTTGATTTTATTTTTAACATGGCTCACCGTGCAGTATACGTGATAAGTTAGTTTTACTTTATGGGTCGAGAAAATTACGGAGATACCCAATTTATATAGTTTTTTTTTATATTGAAGCGCTTTAAAAAAAGTGTTTTTATTGTGTAAAACAATATTTATGCATCGCTGTCTTCTGATAGCCATATCTTTTTTATTTTTCTGTATGCGGAGCTGTATAAGGGTTTTTTTCTTGCGGGATGAACTGACACACAAGTGGTACAACTTTCGTATTTATATGAATTTTTGATCGCTTTATATTCCATTTTATGTGCTGAGGGATGAACAAAAACCTTAATTCTGTGATTTTTTTTATGGTGTTCACCCTTGTGGGTTAAATAATAATACATATTTACAGAGCAGGTCATTACACATGCGGTGATACCAAATATGATTACTTTATTTTTTAGCTTTTTGGGGGCGATTGGCATTTGAAAAGGGGGAAAGGGCGGTGTATATGTTTTTATTTTATTTTTGGTGTTTGTGTATTACTGTGTTTTTATAATTTTTTATTTTTTTACCTTTTTTCACTCTTCCCCATAGGGGATTTGTATCAGTGAACTTTAGATTGCCAATACAATAGAGATCAGTACACAGCATTGCTGCTGTATACTGGTCTCCATGGCAACTGTCAGTCACCATGCATTGCGCGGCATGGTGACATCACAAATAACCTGGAAGTGTTTCTTACACTCCCGGGCTGCTCAGAGAGAAGACAGCAGCTTACTCCGCCCGTGGGTGATGTGGCATGAGGTCATCGGTAATATACCACTGGTGCCATGTTGTGATCATGCGGGGCTCGCTTGTGAGCTGGCACGATCTGCAGGACGTACCCATACGTCCATTTGCAGGAACGCACTTTCTGCTAGGACGTATGGGTCCAATGTCAGGAAGGGGTTAATGCGCCACAGTTTGTTAAACAGCCATGCAACACTCTATGCTGCAATTTTGAGTGTTATCCGCTAAAAATGGCGCATAACACTTTCATTCATACTGTCATATTATAAACTTCTTTATATCTATTTAGAACTGGTGTGTCGGTGGCAAGTTACAAAAATGGCACATGCAAATTCATAAATGTTGCCCTAAGTTCTTACTTTGAACTTTTACACATGTACAGTACATATACTTGTTATACACAAAGAGTTGAGTAATTTTGAAAATAGATTTTATTACTTATGATAGTCCAGAGCTGTCATTGTTGGAACTCCTACAATGCACTGAGACAGGTACATTTTTCTTTTTGAAATCATTTTACAATGTTAGTGTAACACATACACTGTCCAGAATATAATTCACTAGAGTAAGCTTTGTGCAGGAATGCTGAGAAATGTATCTATATCTCAATTGCAAAGACAGTCTTACTCTGGATACATACAACCTACTGATTTGAATGTGAACTGTGTAATGTTTAGTTTCTCCTGTAGTCGCACTGCAGGGAAAGTGATCATTTATTGGCAGGTTAACGATCTACTACAGTTGTTCCCTACGGTTCCCAACTGATAAACTTTTTGTGATATCCTTATTATTAAGGGACTGTTCTAACATGTAGGTAACACACAAAACAGACAAACGACAGACCACTTTAACAACTTCAAATGTCTTGTTCATGATTTGTGTTTCCAAATAACTCTTAAGGCCACATGTATGAACCTGTTTAGGTCTAAAACTCACTTTTTGCCCATAGGTTACTATGGGCAAAATAGTGAGTTTTAGACCAAAACGGTTTCATACATGTGGCCTTTAGTGCTTCACATAAAGGGGTTTTCTCACCACAGGCTTTCGCAGACATGAGCTGTTTCTCTCTCTCTTACAGCTTCAAATCCAGGGGTGGGTCTCTCCTCCCAGTAGGCATGTCTTCCCTCACTGAAGACTGGTGACATCCCACCCCCTCCCTGCTCCTTCCGTAGTAATCATCATCATTCTGTGTGAGCAGTGGAAAAGAGAGGATGTCACAGCTCTGCAGACATCCTGCAATGGTCAATTCTCATGCCCGGAGGCCTGTCACCTCTCTCCACAAGCAATCCTCGTAACCAGAACACCTGCATTGCTATAAACAGTTATACATACAGCCTAAAATGATGAAACAAATATGAGAAATACAAACTGCTCCCCCCTATGTTATCAGGCAGGGGGGAGAGAGGAGAAGAGTGTATAAGGCTGTGTTATATGGGTGGGGAGAGACTAGAGACTCAGTAATTGCCCAGATTCTTCACATAGAGCTATCAATGGGAGAGGAGCATAGAGAGCTAAGGACAGCCAGCACCTATCATAGTTTCATTTCTACACAGCTCAGAGGGAAGTGCAGGAAACCAATCACAGAACAGGGGGTGTGTCCCAACCAGGGCTGAACTAAATATCAGGCAGTCAATCACAGCAAAGGGGGTGTGGCTCGACTCGAGTCTGCAGTTTTAGGTGTAGAACATACTGATAAGCTCATAGCTGCTATAATAAATGATTTAGGTAGTACAAAGCAATTGCAAAAGTGCTTATTTTTACAATCCCCATCAATACAGATATGATCTTTTTAGCGAGAAAACCCCTTTAACTGTACTAAGGATTTTTAGTTATGGGAATACCACTATCACCACATTCAATTCAACCACTACTTTTTAATTCCTTAGTGGTACATGATGTACTTTTAAGTCATCAAATCATTAACAGGCTCAGGAGCTGTGCTCTCTTCATTCATGACAGGCGTTGGCTGTTAATTACAGTGTGACCATAACATGTCATGTAGTTGTCAAGGCAGCTATGGGCCTAATGAAGGTGCAGGTTTGTCAAGATAGAATTCCTATTACATCTTGCTAAAGCTCTCTAGTGAGACTAAAAGTTAAAAAAATAAAAAAAACACCGTTTTAAAAATGTAAAAAAAAAATTACGAATAAAAAGATTGCCATTGTCATTTTCACGATTTTGTCTTATCAGTCTAGCTGATTATTTGCTATTTTGCATTTTGACATTTAAAACTAACACCTTGATGCATTCATATTCTAAAATTTATCCTGTTTCCATATACAAAAAATAAATAATTAGTATTGCCGTATCTGTAATAGCCTGAAGCACTTAAAAAGCACCTGATGGTATTCCACATAGTGAACACCATGGATAAAAAAAATCCTGTTTGTCGAAAAAAATTAAATAACACGTAATCAAAAGTCATATGCCCAAAGTTGTACCAAAAAAATTACAGTTCAACCTGCAAAAAACAAGGACTTATATACCCTGTTTCCCTGGAAATAAGAGAGTGTCTTATATTAATTTTTGCTCCTAAAGATGTCCTACGTCTTATTTTCAGGGGATGTCTTATTTTTCCACGAATAAAATATAATATGCTATACTAGTGTGTGTGTGTGTATCTATATATATCTTAAAGTTTAGAGTCAAAAACCATAGGATATATGTAAATAAAGGACATTTTATGCCAGCTGCAGTGACTTATTTCAAAGGATGTCAAATGTGACATGCTGGGACTTGTAGAACTAGAAGTGCCAGCATGCCCCATCAGTCATCCTGTGAGATATGTGTGTGTCAGTATCATTGCTCTGTTCTCTCCCCCTCCATCCCTAATTTACACTGTCTCCTCTCCTGGGATGTTCAGAACCTGTGATGACATCACAGTCACCTGACCTCCTTGCACAGGTCCTTCACCCCTCTGCTAAAACAATATGTCCCAGGGCTGATTCTTGTGGTGGGCGGGGCTTGGGAACACCCGTGCCCCCCCCACCTTTCTCTCTGCTCGCCCTTAGGGACGGTCCTGTGTATGGGAAGCTGCAGCAAGGACTTCTGCTATGTATTATTTTCAAGGGACGCCTTATATTGGGAAGTTTGAAAAAATCTCACTATGTCTTATTTTCGAGGGTGTCTTATTTTCGGGGAAACACTGTAGGTCTATCACTGAGAAAACAAAATTACATGGGTCTCATGAATTATGCATGTCATATATACCATATGGAGAACTCCAAAAACACTAAACCTAAAAAACAATTGTGCAACTGCATCTTTTCCATGAAAAAAAGCAAAATTTAGCACTCGTGCTGCAGACTAGCTTTTACATAAACCTTTTCACTTTTCAATATTTTAGTTGAAACCACTATAACATTCAAGATTCGAACAACTACAAAATGTAATACATTTAATCTTAAACCAAAACTAGAACTGTGCTAATCTTCATAATCGTAATAAGAGGACATGACATTATGTAGTGCAAGGCAATTGGTACCTATGATTTGCATTTTTCGTGATTTATACCTTTGCAAAGCTTCAGTGAACTAAAGTAACAAAATAAAAAACAACACCTTTGTAAATGAAAATAAAAATTACGAATAAAGATTGCCATTTCATTTATCCGATTTTGTCCTATCATAGATTATTTCTATTTGATTTGATTTAAAACTAACATGATCATTCAGTATTCTAAAATTTATCCGGGTTTCATATACAAAAAATAAATAATTAGTATTGAGTATCTGTATAATACCTAAGCAAAAAAGACTATGGTATTCACATGTAACACAGGATAAAAAAATCCGTTTCGATTAAATAACACTAATCAAAGGTCATATCAAAGTTGTACAAAAAATTACAGTTAAACTGCAAAAAAAAACTTATATACCCTTTTCCTAAAGTAACAGAGTTGATATTAATTTTAATGCTCCTAAATGTCCTATTATTTAATTTATTTTCAAATAAATATAATATCTAATAGTTGTGTGTGATCTATATAACTTAAAGTTAAGTCAAAACCACTAGGATAATGTAATAAAGGAAACATTGCAGTAACTTATTTCAAAAGTAAAACATGTGGACGTAAAACTAGAAGACAGCATGCCCCATAAATCTGTGATTATGTTGTTACAGTTTACATTGTCTTTACTTCAATCCTATTACACTGTCTCTCTCTGAGTTAAGATTATACACCAGTCACATGACACTCCTTACAGGTCCACCCTTGCTAAACAATAATCCGGGTGATCCTTTTGCCTTAGAACACCTGCCCCCCACCTTTCTCTCTGCTGCCTAGACAGCTGTGTATGGAACGTGCACAAACTTTGATGTATAATTTCCAAGACGCCAATGCAAGTTGAAAAAATTCACATCATTCATGTCATTCCGAAACACAGCTAACTGATGAAATAAAATGACAATGGTCCATGAATTATGCATGTATATATACCAATGACGACCCAAAAACACTAAGACTAAAAAACAATTGATGCAACGCATCTTTTCCAGAAATAAACAAAATTTTCATGCAACTCGATGTGAGACTGGGCTAATTCATGCCACCTCTCAAGTTTCCATTCAAAACGTATCTTATCAGGATATCGAAAAGACAAAGTTGCCAACCAAAACGATGATGTCTCTAACGTAATGACTGATAAGGCATCTGTACCTCAGCATTTTTTTTTCTTGATGTAAACCATGCCAGCTTCACCAGTAATCTACATAGCACATTAACAAACACCTTGATGCAATTACAAATCTATTATTTATGGTTTGCCATTTACAATCAGTCCTATCATAGACAGTTCTGTGGTATGTTTAACACATGGTCATTCATTGTATGTAAATGTATTCAGGGTATTTATTCTGAATATTTAGTGGTTGAGATAGAATCTGACTATAATCCCTAAGGAAAAAATATGGGATCATATCTTACCACAAGCTGGACACGTCTTCCATTTAGAACATCATGGTTTAATTCAGGCAAAAAACGCTTACTGCAATAAAAGAACATAATATCTGCCTATTTTTTCTACCAGTAACGAAGTTGATTACATTTGTAAATGCAAATGTATTATACTTTACTTTCAAATTTTAATAGTTGTGTGATGATTATGTAGACTTGTTGTCTACACGTGGATTGTGGGAACTTGGATAAACTGTTCAACAAGATAACATGTAAAGTACAATACTACAAGAAACAGTACATAAAACATGTTATTTTTACTAGTTTAACCATTGTATTTATTCAATGTTGCATTTCTAGCTGCTGCAATAAGATTATATGTGCCATTCAAAATGCTGGCCTCTGGAAACCTGAAAGTTACATCTTGGGAAAATTGTTCTAGCATGATTGCTACATTGATAACTTGTGTTTGTTTTATAATGTCTAGAGCAGAGGCTCTGTTTTACACTACATTTAGTGTACAGTATGTTTGGTTTATACCATGGGAAATTCTCCCGATATACAGTATATGCTGAGCGTATTTATAGCCTATATTCAGCTGGAAGAATGTTAAAAGAGTTGGTGTGACACAAACATATTTCTATTGATATTTAATATTCTATAGCAGAATTAAGGGCGACATGTATGATTTTTGTCGCTTAAACGCCACTTTTTATGCGCATTATAATAGTGTAGAATGTGCCTGAATTTATGAACCTGTTCTACTCCGGATCATAAATCAGGTGCATTCTTGCGCAAAGACGACAATTCTGGCACAGGTATACCACTTTTAAAGTGGTTTACCTGTTCTAGCAGTAATGCGCCCTTTTTTTGCCGTTCTCATGTTCATAAATGTGTCGAATCGTATGGTTGTAATGTGCTGCGCCTCCCGCATGCCCCCGGTATCAGGCGCATTACACAGTGCCGCACGGGCTCTGTAATGTGCCTGATATTGCCGTGCAGGCATCTTAACAATATAGTGAACGGGACTGCACTATATCTCGGGCTGAAAAGACGCCAGACTTCTGGTGCAGTCCCATTCATACATGTCGCCCTAAATATTTTTGTTAAATGCAGAATTTTCTCAATGGACTAGATACCCTAAAATTATTAGATGTCGTATAATGCTTTTTGGACAATGTGCAATGTTTAAATTATTTTATTTTACTGGATTTCTAAGCATAAAGTGATCCAAAAACAAAGACTCCTGCATCAAGCTACCAAATTGTATGAAGCCCATTATTCTGTAATAAAAATTCAGCTGTACAAAAAGGCCATTACCATTTGGATGTTGCCGCACCAGTTGTATTTATATCTCCACATTGTGTATGAAGCCACTGATAAGTTAATTCTCTGCTTCTTGCTAATGCTTCTGAATGAAGTTCCTTCAAATGGCTTAATTCTTCTTCTTTACCTACAAAAAAACCCCATAATCTAATACATAAAAAAAAAATTTGCCAGGAAGAAAATAAGGTTGGTTACTTGAGTTTTCACTTAGTTCTTTTTCATAGAGTATAAAACACAAAACAACATGGTTATGTATCTAATATTGAGAGTTGAGAATCATGACTATTTTGTACAAGAAATCCACCAGTCAGTGCTAACCTAAGTAAAATAGTATGGGTGTCACCAATAGGCTTCATTGCCTGTGGAATGTACCTAATTGTATGACTGACACCCTACGCTGTGTGCACAAGTATCAGGCAAGTTACATTTTAGAAGATTAATTTTATCATTTATCAAATACAGTGCTGTCGGTCAATCCAAAATGTTAATAAACCTCAAGCCTGAATATTTAAGAAAGTAAAAAAGTGAGGTTTTGGCTTTCTTACAACATATATGTGTACGGAATTATTGCGCAACTGTTAGTGTGCAGAATTATTATGCAACTGAATGAAAATAGAAATCTTTCACATCTCACTTGTTTATTATCATCTGTATAAGGGTACATCCACACGGCGTAATTGCGGGGTGCATTTCATCGCGTATTTGCACTTCAATATGCCCGAAGCGCGCCCTGCAATTATGGTAATTCATAGCTTTCTATGAGAGCTATGAATTATGTTCATCTCCCCCGGCGTACAATATGCATGTATTGTATGCCAGGAGAGAGAAGTGACATGTCATGCACCGCTGATAATGAAAATCAATGGGGCCAGCCTGATGCCGGCCTCCCTGCGCCTTAGAAGTACGCGTTGGACAGAACATATTTCTAAAAGGAGCCGCGATACGCCATGTGAACACACCCTAAGTGAGAATAATAACTCAAATTTTACAAAAAAACATTCAAGCAGAGATATTATTTTCTGGGAGTACACACCAACGTTTTATTTCTTTCATTTGGTTCTGGATTATGTTTTTCTATATTAAGAAATGTATCTGGGGAAGATACCTCCAACACAAGACCATACCACAAACCTATACGTTGTACCTATCCCTGGTCAATTCATTCAACTCATACATGAATATACTTTATAATATGCTAAGCCCCGGTTCACACGGCTTATTCAAGCCGGAATTGCGAGCTGGATTGCGCTCGCAATTCCGGCTTGAATAAGGGGTGGGGGCGGGGCGAGGGCGGGGCCTGCCGGCCCCATAGACTTACATTATCCATGGCGCGTATTGCGCCTGGATTATGTGCAGGTCACTTTCTCCCCGCCCGGCGGATTCGCCGAGTGTGGGGGAGCAACGGAATCCACTGTTCTCTATGAGAACTGTGGATTACCATAATTACTGCGACGGATTGGCGCCGTACTGCAGCGCAAATCCGGCGCGCAGTACGGCGCCAATCCGCGGCGAAATAAGCTGTGTGAACGGCCCCTAAGAGTGCTCAATGTAGATTGTATTATTGTTCTGCTTTTGTGCTTTACATCTACAGTCTATGTATACCTCTTGTCATACTGTAGGTAATACCTCAATCTGCAGTGCTATTTCAACATATATTTTCTATGTATAATTGTTTACTGTAAATTCAATAAAATATGTTTAAACAAAAAAAAAAAAAAAACATTCTGACAATTCCCCAAAAATTCAGTGCCCAGAATAACCACCATTTTTCCAACAATCAAAAGTCTTACATCAATGGAGTGTTAGTTTAGTGTTAGTTTCTTAATCTGTTGACGATCAATTTTTTGTGTAGTAGCAATCATAGCCTCCCAGACACTGTTCAGAGAGCATTTTTATTTTATAGTTTTCAATAGTGTTTAGATCATTTGAAGAAGGGGGTCATTCATTATTTTTTCATCTTTAAGGCTTGTACTAACTAGCCATGCAGCGGACAACTTCATGCATGCAATGAAGCACTGTCCTGCATAAAAATCATAGTTTTCTTGAAAGATGAAGACTGTACTACTGCTTAAAAATAGTGTCTTCTATAAACTGGCAGATGGTTTGGGAGCTGATTTTAAGTCCATCTAAAAACTGAAATTGTCCAACTAGCTCAACTATAAAAATACCTACCCATAGCTGTACCCCACCTCCACCTTGCTGGTGTCTGAGTCAAAGTAGAGGTACGTGTCTGTTACCGATAGAGTAATGGTCCCATCTATCTAGTCCGTCAATAGTCACTTATCTCAATAGTCCATAAAACCTTTGAAAAATCTGTCTTCAGATACTTCTTGGCCCAATCTTGTCATTTCAACATGGGTCCTGTTCTGTGGTGGTCAAGTTTGAGACTTCCTTACCTTGGCTGTGTCTCTGAGCACTGAACACATTGTACTTCTGGGCACTCCAGGAAGGTTGAAGTTCTAGAATATGAAAGAACTGGAGAATAATGGGTTCCTTATCACTTCATGTTTGATTCATCTTTTCAGTTAAAGGGGTATTCTCGTTTCACCATGTTTATGCTGGTTGCTAAGCAGAGCTTGTAAAATGGCGTGTTTCTCCTCCCTACAGGGAGCATCTTCTCTCTGTGCAGACATGTCCCACAGTGTGCACATGAGGATTAATTCTGTGTGAGCTGGGCATTTGACATTCAGGACTCTCGGAAAGATGGGTTATTTTTTTTCTCTGTCTCTCACACACAGTGATATATCCCGCAGATTATTACACTTCTGACCTCTGCAGATCTGCAGAACAAAACTATATGCTTTATCTGTTTGTGTTTACACGGGACTGCACATGATCTCTCTCTCTGCTGCAGGACCTCTGCTTGCTGTCAGTGAAAAGCTCCCTTTCCCCCCGCGCACCACCTCTGCTTTTTGTCAGTGAAAATCTCGCCCTCTCCCCTAATATCTTAGCAATTTTAAGAGTGCATCCATTTGAAAGACCTTTGGCAATTCCCTACTTTTCAGAGTCAGTTAAATCCCTTTTTTTGGCTCATTTTATCTGAGGAACACAAGCTGCCAAACAATTATGCACACTTGAATATAGGGGATTGACCTTTATAGGCCACACACTGCCTCATTATACAAGTACACATCACCTGATATATTTCAATACAATAAGCATTCAAGTTTATACAGCCGGGAGTTGGAAATATGCATAAAAATTATGATATGGTCAAAATACTCACTTTTCTGATAATTGTGAATATTATTATTCTACATTGATTTATCAAATCCACGACTAATAAACAAGAAGGTTGTTAGGGTATGTTCGCACACAGTTTTCTGGCAAGTAAATTTACTGGCCGAATCAGCCTCTAATCCTGGTCTGAAAAATGCCCCAATCCCAACAAGGATTTGACAAATATCTGACGATGATTGTAGTTTTTGGGTGTGTTTTTGGAAGATTTTTGGATGAACATTTGATGAGCTTTTTCAGTGTGGATTTTTGTAAGAAACGCCATAGAATAATAGTTTGTCAGTTTTTAGCAGTGGATAAGCGCCATACTTTGGGTCACATGTATGTAAACTGTCTAGGTCTAAAACTCACTTTGTTGCCCATAGAAACCAGAGTGCCCCTTTAATTTTTCCAGAGCACTATATGGAATGAGCTTTAGACCTAGACCGGTTTTATACACGTGGTCCTTTGTATGAGGCGTTTTGAACACTTTTTTTATGCTCTCCATCGATTCCTATGGAAATTTTAAGCACAGAAAACACATCAAGAATTGACGTCACTTATTTTTCTGCACTTTCCGTAAGTGTCAAAAATAAGCGAGTAAAATCAGTGTCGACAAAGCAGATTTTACAAAGGAATCAATGGGAGATGTTTTAAAGTAGTTGTTGACACTTTTTTTGGGGGTGTATTCGGCACCGAATCTGCCCCAAAATAAGAATAAAAAACGCTATATGAACTTACCCTTCACATGTCATGAATGCCTGTATTCCAAAAAGGGTCTGTAAACTTTTCTTATTTATTGTCTACTTACAGATTCATACTATATAGAAATATATTATTTTTACCATTCTGCATCTATGGTTTTAAGCTGCCTTGGGAAAAACAATTTAACAGCCAATGCCTCAGAAGCATTAGCAATTGAGGAGAGTCTAAAGAGCTGAATACTGAAATACCAGAAATAGAAACCCACATTGGAAAAAGCAAGCATTTGAGTAGTAATTACAGTAAACAAACGGTAAGATTTGAATCAAGTTATTTGAAAGGCTGAGTCGGAAAAACAAACTCCAGTACGATGGAGAAACCACTTCCCAAGATTTGTAAATGCATTTGTCCTGTGGGCAAGTAGCTACTCAAAACCAGCTGCCATGACAAAATCTTTTATCCAGTGCAAAAAAATAAGCTGGTGTTTATTGATTAATCGGCAGATAAGGAAAAACAGAGAGATGGATATCTTGTGTGTGTTATAACCCAATGCCAATCTCCTAGATTGCTCCCAGAAATGTTGGCAAGAAGGAAAGTGTATGCTAAAAACATACAAGTAGCCAGTAATTCTGTATGGCAGACTTCTCTAATTATCAGATTCCCACTGGATGATATGTAAAACATTTTATAAACAAATATCTATGCAATAATATTCCAAAATTCATAATGAGAATATTCCAAAACTATGGATATTTTTATTTATTTATTATGTAATCCAGATAGTTTTATAAATTTCCTTAGAACAAATACAATTATTTTCTTTTGTATCAAAATCTTCTAAATAGCTCTAGAACATTATAAAAGACACAAAATAAATATCTCATAGGCTAAGTTACCTTAAGAACATTCAAGACAAAAAAGGAACATAAGCGAAATTAACATTTTAACAGAGTGTAAGATTTCATTCACATATGTGTATTTAATTAGAGAGCATGGAATAATATCTGCATTCAGATCCATATTTATGTCTTTATTGTGGCACAAATCAGTATTTTGTTTATATATTACATGTAATTTAAGTGTTTTTAACCTGCATATTTGTATTGTCAGTGTTATATTCAGTGTTATAGATACAAGTACAAAACACAATGCAGACACCATATGAATGTCAGACATGTTGAGTAAGGCCTCGTTCACACGGCTTATTTGGGCACGGATTGGCGCCGTACTCCGCGCCGGATTTGCGCTTCAGTACGGCGCCAATCCGTCCCTGTCATTACGGTAATCCACTGCTCTCATAGAGAACCGTGGAATCCGTCGCTCCTCCCCGCTCGGCAAATCCGCCGCTGGGGGAGAAAGTGACATGCACATTGCATTGTCAATGCATTGTCTAAGGGGCCGGGAGCGGCGCCCCCGCCGCGCTCCGGCCCCGCCCCGTCCCGCCCCTTATTCACGGCGGATTTGTGAGCTCAATACGGCTCACAAATCCATCGGGAATAAGCCGTGTGAACACGGCCTAAGGATCCAATTTTTTGTGCTTCTGGTGTGAGTTCTATAGGTGAAATACAGCTGTCATATGGCATTTGATAATGCATTCTGTATATTAAAAATTATGGGAGGTGTGTACTGTCGAATAGAATATGGATGTTCACAGCTCGAAACAAAAATACTGGCACTATATTTAGAGGGTTTTATATGTGGAAAGTAAGGAAAGTTACAATATGTATTTCATGCATAACAAGTGACAAAATATAGCTAGGTTATGCAATCACTTGGTGACTGTGAAAGTCCAACTACTCAAATCCTCAATAATCATGATAGCAAAAACACTTAAAGGGGTTGTTTTCACTACAAGGATTGCTTTTTATGCTAAAGATCTTGCAAATACAAGTCACTGTGCAATAGTTGTCCATTAGCAGTGTCCTACCTATTCTGAGATATCCCCTCTTGTATGGGCTGCATCAGCTCCTCAGGTCACTATAGCTACAGACCTGTTTGGTATATCCTGATAGGTTGCCAGCAGTGGTTGCTATAGCTACAGACCTGGCTTCTACTGCAGCCTAGTGGAAGCCAGTAAGCACGCCCCTGAATTCAAAGTGAAACCAAGAAAACAGGACTGAGGTAAGATGAATCAATGTAGTGAGACAACCTCTTTAAGTGCTTTCTGTATCTTTACAGAATAGCACCTAGACAGAATGTTCAGCTCATTTATTCTAGTAGATGATGTAAATTCTAAGATTTGTACCATCCAGATTAACCGTAACATTTCGCTTATGTAAGTGTTGCATGAGAGCCAAATAATTGAGCGCTTATCCATCTTACAAAAGTTTCTATGACCCCTGTATGAACAAGGATGAGTTATTATTAATTACATTAAGAATGTAAAGCAAGTAAGAATCAACAAAGTAAGTTCTACATTACACAAAAGAAAAAAGTGAAAAATAATAAAAGTTGCCAGCCATGTATAACGCACACCAGGCATTCTTCAAATACATACAATAAAAAAAATGAATACACTTGGCAAGAATTCACCGTGTGAAGAAGTTCACTGAACTTAACTGCATTCCAGTAATGAATAATCAATATTATCAGGACACTTAAATAAATGCTCATTTAAATATTCCAGCTTTATCCAAAACAAAGACTGATTTATTTTATGTTGTAAGAACAACTAAGTACACAGCCTTGGGACACAGGTTTGGTGTATGCTAGGACAGTCATACAATTGCTAGAGTATATGCACTGGTAATAAGTAGCAAAAAAACCATAAAACTATATTATTCTCAATACGATCCATTACTAATTGCCTTTAAAAAAAAAGCAACATAACATTTCTAAACCATTTGCTGAGCCCTGCACCATTGCCAACTAAAAAAATGATTTTATATGTAATTTCCTACAACAGGTTTTTTGTGAAGGATATAATGCTTCATCAAGAATGGTCAGCAATGTGAGATTAGACTCCGGAAGTAAAACCACAGCTCACAAAGCTACTTAATTACTGTTGTAACATATGACTGTGGTTACACACAGGCTGACGATTACTAGATCTGATAGCATGCTGGCTATCTACAGACAGTAACTGAGGAAATATTCCAAGGGAGAATGCCAGCGAATTTAGAAATATGTGAGAAAGATAATCTGAGCCAATAGTAAATATGAAAACTTAATTTGGAAGTGATAGCACATCTGCAATGTCCAGCTGAACATCAAAGTAGACGGTATCTTCACTTATAAGGATATATTGTAAAGACCGATATCTGATTGGCTGTGAAACGGTAAACCCAACCAAATATTCAGAGTACTAGTTGTTTCCCTTCACATGTGCTCATTGTTTCAGCATATAAACATACTTGTCAGAAGAAGCCATCACGTGAATGTCTTAGTGTCCAAAACCATTACAGTGACAGAAGTAAACTTTATACCACAAACTGCAACCAACACAACTCAAACACTTCTATGTATCACCAGAAGCACAGTGTCTTATACAGATCACAGCTTCAGATTGCGAAGAAAACTAATGAGAACATATTCAATACTGTGAACAAGGGTGTAGCGGTAGCAGTCGCTACTGGACCCTTCAACCTCAGGAGGCTTCAAAGCCCTTCTGCCACATAAGAAGACTTCCTAGTCTAAATGATGTATGATGACTAACTGTTGCAACTTAAAGGGGTTGTCTCACTACAAGGATTGATTTTTATGTTAAAGATCTTGCAAAAACAAGTCACTTTGCAATATATGTCCATTAACAGTGTCCAACCTATTCCTAGATATCCCCTCTTGTATGGGCTGCATCAGCTCCTCAAGTCGCTATAGCTACAGACCTGTTTGATCACTCATGATAGGCTACCAACACTTGTCGCTATAGCTACAGACCTGGCTTCTACTGCAGCCTAGTAGAAGCCAGTAAACACGCCCCTGAATTCAAAATGAAACCAAGAAAACAGGACTGAGGTAAGATGAATCAGTGTAGTGAGACAACCCCATTAAATAAAGGAAGAGTGGAGGCAGGCCTTGCAGCTGCTATGCCCTTGGAAAAAACGGTTCCTGACTTAGCTTGACCTTTGGTATCCTCTTTTCTATTTGGTGGGCAAAGACGGTGGGGTGGAAACAAGCATCAGGACCTCCTGTGTAACCCAGCGCAATACTGTGGGGCCTATTCTGATATGCTAATTGGCCTGCTCTCATCTGAAATGCAAAGCAAGTTGTGTTGAGTGCTTAATTTCAGTTTGATCCAAATCAATTTTTGAACATAACCATAGATCTTACCACAGCTTTGGGTTAGGGATTTTTAGTGGGTTTGAATGGGTTAACTTACCTATCCTCTGGCACATCTGATACCACTCCAACATCACTTCTGTTTGATTTCACTTCCGGTCCAAGCCCATTTTGGTTTTCAATATAACATTGGAGTGGAAGTGACACTAGAGCAACAGAGCTATGGACCTGGAAGTGCTGTGGACCAGGTTAAAACTTTCAAACCCAGTTGAAAAAAAAGGTAACCCTAAGTTAAGGTTATGGTTAGGGATAGATTAAGGGTTAGGGTCAGAGGATAAAAAATTAGATACAGGACATCATAAACCTGAATTTTGAACAAGTTCGGTCAAACTGGTGTTGAACCAAACAGGGACAGATTTCAGCAACACCAGTAATAAGGCCTTAATGCTGATGCTATATCAGTAAATTTTAAGCAATTATGTAAAAACTACATCATAAGAAATGTAGAAAAATCGAGGAAACTTATGAAAACTAATATAAATCATGGCCTATATTTTCATAAGAAATGGCTTGATTGATGGATAATTATTTTCCTTTTCCTTGGTACTAGCTTTAAAATTCTACACTATTTTGTTTGTTTTATATCTCAAGTACTGAAACCTCTGATTTTTGTTTTTTTATAAGTGGAATTTTCCTTTAAAAAGAGTACTTCTGTGCAGTATATGCCATAATAATATATAATGGGAAAGTTCTTTTAACAATAAGTTGGATCAGCTTTATACAGTATTATCCAAATTACACACTTTAAGAAATATATCAGCAGCACTGAAAGTCCAAATTGGCTGCTTAGAAAAGGAAAGTGGTTTTGTAATCAAGTATGTAGATCCCTAAGTGTCAGTCAAGTCTTTTCATGCAGTAGTTTAATATGTACTTTTACCCTGAAGACATGTTTAAACAATACTTTAATTGATGACTGAGTGTGTCTGTCGAATAGGTCTTGTTACATAAGATCTCTTGGCGTTGTGCAGCTGAAAACAGGTAATTTATGCTTGTACACTCAACCGCATAATGCACTAAACATAGGGTCAAATTATCATGACAACTGCAAACAAATAGCAAATGTAAAAGTTATACCTATACAGTAATATATGGAAATGTTATCCCATGGTTTGCAATAGACAGTCTGTTGAAGGATCAGAGATAATGTAACAAGTATTTATAAACATAACATAAGTGCTTTCAGGAGATAAAGATGTAAGGCCAGGTTCACACCACATTAGTGACTACATTCAGGTAACATGGAAAAAGGTACCCTGCTGGACAGCGTGACGTAGCAACGGTGGTCCCATACAAAAATTAAACAAACATAGTCCTCTGTGGGCAATGATTGCTCTATTTCCCAGTGGTATACGCTTTTTTCCGCAGGACTTAATAACGTGAGAACACAGACACAATGATGGGCTCACAGATCCGGCAAACCGATTTAGAGGTGATATTAAAGCTAATTCCTTGTCACTAAGGAATATTTGTATGAAAACACACACAATAAATGCACCAGACCTTACTCTCTGAACAATGATGTAATTATAAATAGACACACACACATATATATATTTATATAATATATATATATTATATAAAATATATATATATATATATATGATATATATATATATATATTTATATATAAAAGCATGTAGCATGAGACCAATAAACACCACCAAATGAATTAACAATACTGGATATCTTTTTGTCAAGCTTATATAAAAACATCAAATGTGACACTAAAGGAATGCAGGAAGGCTAAGTAAGCATAATGGGGATTCACCCCCTAAATTTATGACAAACAAAACGTAAAAATATATTTAAAAAAAAAACTGTACGGTAGTTTATGCTGAGAAGCTAAGCTTCGTAATATATAGGTTTGAATGATATAGAACAATTTCTGAGTAAAAAGCAGAGTAAATTGTAAAACAGAAAGTGAACGTATTGCTTACTCTGCCCACATGCAGTTATTTGCTCTGTGTACATGTCGCAGGGAAATGATAAACATAGGGATTTGATCAACTCCCTAGGGGCATGTCCCCACTGCACGGGTTTTCGGACGGTTTTTCAGCCGGTTTGCGGTTTTTCAGACCGCCTGAAAAACCGGCCGAAAATGAGCACAATTGTGCTCTATGGAAAACCCGTGCAGCAGTCCCCACTGTACGGGTTTTCCGCCCGGCGGTTTTGTCGCTGGCGGACCGGCGACAAAACATTGAACATGCACAATCTTCCGTCCGGTTTCCGGACGGAACATGTGCATCTCAATGGGAGGGGGGAGGGCTGTTCTCCGCTCATCGCGGAGAAAAGCCGTCCCCCCCCGCGGCCGTGGGGACGGCCGCAAAACCGGACAAATACCGGCCGGCAAACCGGCCGGTATTTGTCCACTGCCGTGTAAACGGCCCCTAAGGGAGATGACCTATCTTTTCAGTAAAAACATCTCAATATTTACAGTATTCTAAAACATGTATAACACATGGGTGTAGAGGTAAAGCATCCATTTTCTGCATAATAATATACATCTGTATTATTAATGGCACATTAAAGATCAGGCTCATGCAATAAGCTAATCATGACTATAGCCAACGTGTCATGTTATATGTGTGTGTATGAATGTCATCTTTGAGAATGTTTCTGTCCTGGAATTATGTTAAAGATATTACTGCCATCATGCAACACAACATTATGGTGCACACAATGTACAGAGTATTGTACTATGTGAATAGAATAAAGTTGGAAACTTTATTTTACCGTACCTACTTCTACTAGAGCTATCCAGTGATTACAAACATGTACAACAACATCTTTTATCTTTCACGTGTCAAACTAATGGGGCCATTAAAGGTAAATGTGCTCAGAAGTAGCAGATATGGAAAATTTTAAATTTTCCTGTCCCTGGAATTCACTAACCCCCAAATCGCTGTCACTCATGAAAAGGAGTACTCTAGAGAACAGAAATTTTTAGAGTGGAGAGCAATTGCAAGTATCATGCAGTTGGTTTCATTATACATGCAAGGTTCGTTGGGAGGGGTGGATTTATTTTAAAGGAAGATTTAGGTAAACATATTACATATGCATCATTTACAATGAAAAAGACACTTTTTGAGGACGTCATTTGGGACAATGTATATTGCTGCTACATGCGCTATGTTTGAGAAAATGCGAAATGATGACGTTTCGCCAAATACTTTCTGAGGTAGAGAAGGAAACTTATTGCTAACTAAACAAAGCGAGTCACTGTCACTACTATTACATTGCAGCTCTACAAAGGGTATCATGTAATTAGAGACGGGCTCACTCAATCGAGGCAACGCAGCATGTGCTATGCGAGCGCTCAATATCAGAGAATGGGCCAATTCAGGGCTCCCCTGGACAGACTGAAAGGTCAGGTCTTCTGGCACATAATTGTATTAAAAAACAGTGCTGTGCACACTTTTAGAAATGTCATCTGAACAAACAAGACAGGGTCATTTACAGGTTAAATTAGATCAAACTATTATCTTGTAAAAGCTTCTGGCAATCCTTTATATGTCTCAATAAAATAGTAAAAATATTAAGACTAGTTACTTTTACCAAAACAATGTAGTATCCAATTGTTTACTGAAAATGCTATTTATCAAAGTAAAGTAGATGCTGGCAACACGATTGCCACAAAAAAACCTTCAAAAAGTAGAGGACTGTATTCATGTTAATTGTTTCTTTGTAATTTGCATATCAATTTATGTATTTCGGTAAAGTAACACTGGACAAAAATTATTGTTTACAGTTGCAAATGTATACCCTGAATTCAGTCCTATTTAGAGGCTACAGTGCTTTATATGCTAGACATGAAATAAAAACTTATTTACAGTCAACAATTTTCGTTATGATATGTTCATTTCTGCAACAAAATATAGAGGTTTAATTTACGAAGGGAATGGTCATTAATCATTGATCTATCCATTATAATGCTGTAAAACTGATTGTTATCAGTGACACAAGTAATAAATGTGAATGTAGCTTGTTTAGGCTTCTGTTCGTGGTTCCAGGTTTTGTGAGTGGACTGTGTTCCCCGAGACTCATGTGCATTACTGAGAAATACAGGGTATATCATGATTTGGGACGTGTTTGGCCATCCCAGCACCTTTACCCTCATTTTCTTTAGCAAAGTAGTGATCATCCTAAAGATATGTTCTGGGTCGCTCATCCTGGTGAATACTGTCCCTGCAAAACCCAGTTGGAGTTTTCAGAGAGAGGGGGATTATACTCTGCTTTCAGCACTATCACTGTAACATGTTGGCATTTATGGTTTACTCAATGAACTGTAGCTCCCAACAGCCTCTGGCAATCCATCATGCAGGCGCCCAAACAATAACACTGCCACCACCATGCTTCACTGTTGGAATGGACACACTTATCTTTGTACTCACTATCACTGTTTGACACACTCATGCATTGACAACCTCTGATCCAATTATGTTAATCTTGGTCTCATTAAGTCACAGGGTACATGGTTCATAATTAATCTATGCGTTTCTCTGTTTGTCTCAGGAAACTGTTTGTGGTGCTTTCTTGTGCGCCTTCTTGTGAGAAGAGATTACATTCTGGGATCGACTGCCATCGAAATACCAATCTGATGCAATATGCACGTCTATGGTTTTTTTGAGACACTGAGAGGCGACCGCCCACTCCCTCCTTAACTTCTGCGAGCACCAGTGACGGAAAGCTCTTATATGTCATATTTAATAAAGAATCTATGGAAATGGCGCTCTGAGCACGTGCATCAAAACATTTTTGGTCTGACATTGATCGAGGCCTGTTCTAAGTGGAACTGTCTTGGTCTTATAAATGCTATATGGTCTTGGCCACTGCTGTTGACAGCCAGTATTCAGGGTGTTGTAGCAATCTTCTAATAGCCCTAGGCCATCATTTTGTAGCAATAATTCTTTTTTTCATTATCCTAGACACTTCTTTGCACATGAGACCGGTGCCATGTTGACTTCCAGTGAATCCAGTAGGAGAGTGGTTGTCGACGGAGCCGATAACCGCACTCAAGTGTAAGTTATGCACACCAGCTTTCCACTCACACTGAGGCGCTTCGTTGCGCGGCACATAATAATGAGGTCCCAACTGAAACACTGAGAGGTCTACTCACTCTTTCTGTTGGTGTAGCAGTATAGATATTGATACATGGCACACCAAATTTACTCTGTTATACAAGTAGTACATTGACTACTTTACATTGTGTCAAAGTGTCAGTGTTGTCCCACGTTGTCCCAGTTCTACAGCAGTGATTAGTGTGTCAGTTCTGTTGTTCCTAGCTGAGCCTGTTAGAGGGACATTAGCATTGGAAGAGTTTAAACAGCAGTGCACATGTGTCTTCTGAGAGCTCTAAAAGGGTCGCAAATATGACAGTAAAGAAACTCGAAAAACAGCTCTTGTTATGCGCGATAATAAACCATGTAACCCAGCAAGGATGTGATTTCAATCACCCATCAGGCCAAGCGGGTCTAGACGTCATCGCTTCAGAGAGCAAAGAGGGAGTGGTCTGGAACCCAGAGGAATAGCTTGTGTACACAAGCAGGAGACAAGAGCTGGTCTAGTTTTGAAGGGAAGCAAAATGAGAACAGCAATATATGTGATAACAGTCTTTATTTACCTTTGCCTACATGTTTAAAGCTATTAATGGCAATATCCCTTTAAGCTTCATCACAAAGACTCCTAAAAGTGTCCCTTTCTCACAGACTGTCTCCCTCTATCACAAAGTCCTTATGTCACCACTCTCTCACTGCATCTCCTCTTTTTTCACAAACTGTCCTTATGTGCCTCTTTCTAGCACAGGCTCTCTTACACAGAGTGCTCTTTATGCCCTCTCCTCTCTTACAGATTTCTCTTTATTCCCCCTCTCTCTTAAATTAATTACCTCCAGAGACTAAGAGTTGCTTCCAGTGAAATAAGGAGTAGTGGAAGCAGAGGAGAACCTGGGTCTGCTAGGGAATCAGAAATTCACATTACTTCTCCCTCATTCCCCATAAACATCTAATGGTTTGAGGTAGCTGAGGCAGAAAAAATTTGATTAGTGATACTGACTGTGAAAGTATATAAAAGCTTTTCTTTGAATTTACCCTTTTCCTGTGTGTCATGAAAATATTCTAGATAGCTGTGGATGAGAAAGAGAAAAGCACAGCATGCAGACGCTAAATGTTTCTTTCGAAGAGCTGTGTGCTATGACGCCCCTCGGATAAGGGGGGGGTGTTCTGGGAGTGACCCCGCGTACGAGCCCCCAGGGGATTGGATGGGCGCGGCCGAGTTTTTTTTTTTGAATATGAACTCCGCATTAGTCGTTGTCAGGCGCGTACAGCTGCATCACCGAGGTTTCTAGTTTTGTGTGGGGACGACCGACGTAGCTTCACGCGCGGAGCGCAACCGAGTTTTGGCTGCAGATGTCCACCCTCCGGGAGTGAGTGTTCCGCTTACCCTCTGACCGTACCCTCAATACTGGTCTCTGAGTTGGCCGACACTGACGGGAGAGTCGGCCCGCGATAAAGCACCCGTTGTCCGACCAGTCTTTACGCACGCGAGAAAGTCGAGCAATGCCTGCAGAGTTTTAGTGAGCGTAGAGGTCGTGCGAGTGGAGGGCTTAAAGTGGTGGGGTGTTCTAGTTTCGTAGTTTAACCAGTGGTCTTATTCTTCGTCCCGTACGACTCGCCTCGTCGAATGAGCCCGGCCCACGTCCGGATGATCTCCTGAGTCAGTTACCACAGTTTACTTACTCGGTGTTACACGAATAAGTAGTTGAAAATTCTTAGACATCGTCCGTCACACGTGTTAAGCACTCAAAGTGTTTCACATCCCGCGGCAGTACTTTCGTTTCGTGTGATAATATTTTTCGTTGCCTTATGATAGAGTTGAGTGGCCGCCTACCCGTCTTGGAGTTGCGCGTGGAGTTAGTTAGTTTCTTCTAGTTGGGTGTTTTTTTTAGGCTCTTTTTTTTTCTTGGCCCTGCGCTCGAGTTGACCGTTTTAGCTTTCAGCCCTCACAAATCTTTGGGGCGGCCCACGAGTTAATCCGTAGGGCGAGTTTTCCCGGTCGAGAGGCGCGGGCAAGCCGGAATGTGCGGGCTACATTCGGCCCTCCCCCTGTTTTGAGAGTGCTCGGCCGGAGTCCTCGTGACAGACCTCTTGCGACTGAGTTGAAGACCGACCTAAGCCGACTCATCGTCCGAACACTTTTTTGCATTACCGGGGAGTGCCAATTCCCACAACAACCAATCGGAGGCGGCACGTCGTCTGTTTCTTGTTTTTGAGTTTTGCTCGGGGGCGTTCGGACTTCCAGCAGAACGGAGTTTCCGGGAGTGTGGTGTTCTTTTGGGGGCGAGTAGTTCAAACGCCAGAGGGAGTGAGCACAGAGTTCTTTTCTATTTCCGCCTCCAAGCCCCTGAGCACTGTTTTCCGAGAGTTGTGGTTTATGCGAGTAGGTTTTCATAACCCGCCGCCTGAGTTTAGGACCAGTACGGACCGGTCCTTTTTCGTGTTTTCACTCCCACAGCCTAGCCCGCACACTACACGTCACTACCACAACCGCAACGTCGTTACGTTAACGATGGCGCGGGTAGTGATTCCTCGCACGAGTTCGTACGACCGTAGGGATTACCGGCAGTGACGATCGACACTTTATTTTCCCCACGCAAGTTGGAGGGAGTGGTCTTGTCTTTTTCTTGCTCCACCGCGAGTTTTGAGTGGCCCTGAGTTGTAACCACCTCCCGATTGCCTCGTTTTTTTTTTTCCGTATATTTCCTAAACTCGACTAAGCTCGAGTAGTCCTACCCATGCGAGGAGGACGTTTACGGATGCAACGTGGTTATTTTTTTTTGACGGTGGGACCGAAAGAAGTCGTCCATCAGTATTTTATACTACACCGTGTCGTTCCGAGTTTGTTGGGCCCTATCAACGGGGAGAAGTGTTTATCCTCTTCTAAGTTGTTATGTTTTGTTCGGGAATTTTCACCCAGAGTGGGAGTTTTCACGTCGGTTTCATCACACAGTGGATCGGAATTTAAGTGCGAAACATTAATTACAATTTTAAAAGGGTCCAGCACCCTCTGCTGAAGCTAGATATAATGGATCATCCCCCCCCCCACATGATTGGACTTAATTTCCGGATTTTTATAACTTCTATGAGTCATATTTAACTCTACTTGTAGTTTAATTGGCACATGGCAGAAAATGGGTAACACAACACATGTATCTTTGATGCCGTGCGCCAGTTGAACTAAAAGTGGAGTTAAATATGATGTTGGGTGGGAAATGTTTTCATAGGGCTATTATGGCCATTTGTAAAATGCAAGAAGTGATAGGACACTTGGAGGACTAATCAAGCAAAGGCACATTCAAAGCATTAACTCTTTAAGGATGCAGACCGTTTTGACCTCTATGACAGAGCCCCCATTCTTTCGAATTCTGAAACTGTGCACTTATTGTGAAAATAACTTTTAATACTATTTCCCTATCCAAGGTGATTACAGAGGACTGGTTTTGATAACGCTTTGTGCTCTACAGGTTACTAATAAATTTTGGTCCAAAACAATACTAAAAATTATGAAGTTTGTCATAAAAAAGGTTTGGAAAAATTTTGCTATTTTCAAATTTTTAAAAAAATGTCTGCGTGTAAGAAAATTTTACATTTAATACCCTATTATCCAACCCCAATTTTTGGTTTATCCATTCGTTTCACGGTTAACATTTTTCCTTAAAGGGCTGCAAAAAACCTTTTTATGAAATTTTTCGTTCCCCCCCTGATTAGCCCCTCCCCCATTAAATTTTAAATGGCATGAAACCATCCCTTTTTAAACTCCCGTTTATTTCTTTCTTTTTCGGTCCCATAAAAAAGGCACATCATCTTCTACTGTTTTTCCTTTAAATTTTTTTAAAATGCTTTCTTTTTCATTATTATATTTTTTTGTCCTGTATTTTCATTTTTTTTTCTCCCTCTTTATCTGTCGTTTGGGAAACCCCATCTCACTTTTCCCTGGAACTTTAAAACCGCAGTGATAACGGGGTATCCCTTTTGCTTTATACCACAAAAAAATTTTTTAAAAACTAGCATTCCCCATAACCTTATGCCCTACTATATGTTGGCATAATTTTTTTAAATGTTTTTTTTTTTGACCTGAAAGGGGCTTATAAATTTTAGTAGAAATTTTAAAAAATTTTTCCCAAAAAAATTTTTCCCAACTTTGATTTTTTTTAAGGGAAGTTAAATTTTTAAACGTGGTTTTGAGGGGCCTGTTTTTTTGGGGACCCCCATAAATTTACCCCAAACCTAAGAAACTGCCCCCTTTTAATTTATTCAAACCAGCTTTTAGGAAGTTTTTTAAAACCCTCAGGTGTTCCACTAAAATTTTAAAAAATTTACCTTAGTGATTAAATCCGGGGAAACGACCAGTAAAGGGGGCTTTTTAAATTTCGGGGATGCACATCCCTAAGAATCCCCTTTCCCCTTTTTCCGGCGCTACTGTCGGTTTATTTCTGAATTTTTTTAATCAAAAAACTTATGCAAAAGTGGGAGTGGTCAACCAAGGTGTTGTTATGTTACCCCAGTGTCTATTACTTAGTAATTAGTAAAAAACCCATTTGACAATAAATAAAAAGAAAAAAAATAATTCAGGTATGTGAATGAGGAAAAAAACCCACGTTTGGTTTTGCGGGGTTTTTAAAATTTGGACCCCTTTATGCTAAAAAGGGCAAAAAGTGAAACCCACCCTAGTTACACGGGTAGCTATCACAGTTTTCCCATAAAAGCCCTTTTTTTTGACTAGGGTAGAAACAGTGCATGGGGGGATGTAAAAGCCTCCCGGGGTTACATGATATGCATTTCAAAAAAATCATAACACCCCTTTTGCACAATGAAAGCTATATTCTTCAGTGTTTGGCCAAGCACAGCAGGTGAAATAGAAGCAAAGCAAGGATACAAAAAGGTACCTCTACACAATATTATCCCTTGTTGTGGCAGCATGTGTATATATGGTTCGTTGATCAAGGGATTTATTCTGATTGCCAAATTGAAACCAGGAAGGAATTTTTCCTTTAGTTTGAGGCACTTGGCATCCACCTCATAGGGGTTTTTGCCTCCCTCTCGATCAATACAGTAGGGTTGCAGGTTGGACTTGGTGGACTTATAACCTTATAAACTATGTAATTATTTCTTGCACTTTGGAAGAGTTTAACAGTGAAGGCAGTTAACAAAAGCCCCTTTAAGATATTAGGCTTGTAAAAAAAGATGTTAGGACACTGGTGGACTCCAAACAACAATAAGCAATTCAGGGAAGTACACAACAGTTAGAAATAAATAGAATTGAAGTGTATCCAAAAGGAATCCTGCTTGTGATTGGCAAACGGGGACAGGGGGGTGAAGACAGGTGTGCAAATTTTGGGAGATATTTTGCGTTTTACATCCAGGAAAGGACGGTTAAAAGGAAACGTTTGGAGCGCTATCCCTCAAAAGTCCACCCTCAATAACCTAACATCAGAAATTTATCTCGTTTAAAAAGTAATTATTTTCCCCAAAAAATGTCATATTAGAACTGACCAAATACGAATGGGCTTAACCCCCTTTCCCCGGAGCCGTTTTGGCCTCTTGACAGAGCCCCATTTTTTTAAAACTGTCATGTGTCACTTTATTTGAGAATAACTTTTTGAACTTTAACTTTATGTGATTCAGAAAATTGTTTTCCGTGACACTTGGCTTTTAAAATAGTAAAAAATTTTTGGTAAAAAAATGTTGTTTATTGTGAAAAAAAATTCAAAAAATCGTTTTAAAAAATTTGAAAATTTACCCAATTAAAACTTTAAAATTTTTTTCATGTAAAAAGATAGTTATTTTACTCAAAATAGTTTTTAACTGCATCTTTCCCCTATGTCTGCTGTTTGTTTGGCCTAAATTTTTTTAAATGTCTTTTTTTTTTTTTTTTAGGGACGGTAGGGGGTTTAAAAATTTTAGTTTTTAAATTTTCAAAAAATTTTCAACAAAATTTGCAAGGGCCAAAATTTTTTAGGGACCAGCCCAGTTCTAACGTGACTTTGTTTGGGACCGGAAATGTTAGACCCCCCCAAAAAATGCCCTCATCTAAGAAATACCCCCTTTAAAGTATTCAAAAACTGCTTTAGGAAGTTTTTTAAACCCCAAATTAGGTGTTTCCCCGGAAATTTAAAAAGAAAAGTGGAAGGGGAATTTTCAAAAAATTTTTTTTTTCCCAGATTTTAAATTTTTTATGCATTATTCACAAGAATACGGTAAATGTGATTGGGGAAAAAATCCCAAATTAATATTGATTCCCCCTTTTTCCCTTGCCGTTTTCAGAAAATATCCCATATTTTGGCCCTAGTGCTTTTTTGGGTAAACCCACAACCCCCGAATGGAGGAGCATCCCTGGACCCCGGGGGGGTTTCCATTTTTTTTACGATTTTATTTGGGGGCCTTTTTCCCAGTTTTGCGGACCCCCCTAAAGTTGCAAAAAAATTTTTAAAACTTCCCTAAAAATAACCCCAAAATTTTGGGAAAAACTAAAACCCCTTAAAGGAATTTTTCCCCAGGGGTGTATTTGAGATATCGACCCCAAGGTGTGTCACAAAAAATTTTTAGCGTTGGCTGTGAAAATTTTAAAAAAATTTTTGTTTTCCTTAATTTTGCTTTTTTTAAAGCTAAAAAAATTTTTTAATTTTTTTTCAAGGGCCCCTGGTAAAAAAACCCAAAAAACCTTGTTCCGAAATTTCTTCCAAAGTTCACCCAATTCCCCTTTCTTTGGGGGGTGAAAACGGGTTTTGTGGGCCCCTTTTGGCGGGGTAAAAAGGGGAGGGGAGTGTTATTTTGGTTATTTGGAACCGGTTTTTTGGGGGGCCATGTCGCATTTACAAACCCCCCAAAAATCCCAGAACAGGTAAAAACCCTTTTCCCCAAGAAGTAAACCCCTTTTTGGGTTTTCCCACACGCCCCTTTTGATTCTTTTGGGGTGTATTGTGAAAATTTTGGGTGCAAAAGGTGTTCCAAAGTTGTTGTTTTTTGCATTGGGCTTTGAAAATGGGGAAAAAGGGAAAAAAGCAATTTTCCGCATTGTTTTTTGGGCTTCAATTTTAAAACGGTTCGCCCAATGCGTAAAAAAGATATTTTTATCTTTACTATGGGGGGTCGGTTTCCCAATTGCAATGATATAGATTTTATATAGTTTTTTTATGTTTTTTTAAATTTTACACAATAAAAAATGGGTTTCTATAAAAAAATTTGCCGTTTTTATGTTGCCCTGTTCTGATACCCAAATAACTTTTTCAGTTTTATGTATAGGGAGTGTTTATGGGTTTTTTTTGTTTGGGGATGGGGTTGACCGTTTTTTTTTGGTCCCATTATGGGGGGATATGCCCGCTTTGATCATTTTTAAAAGGTTTTTGTTGAGGCATTTTGAACAAAAATTATAACCCTTTCCCCCTTGGTAGTGTTTTTTATTTTTTTTTTAACAGCGGTCACCGTGCATAAAAGATGAATGCTATTTATTACCCCGGCAGGTCGATCCCGATTAAAACCCGATACCCTTTTTGTTTTTTTTTTTTTAGGGTTTTATCCCTTTTTACAAAAATTAAAAAACTTTTATTAAAAAAGGAAAAACCACTTTTTTTTGGGGCTTTCCCCCTTGTCGGGAGGCCATAACTTTTTTTTTTTTTCTGTGAAAGGGAAAAGCTGTGTAGGGGCTTGTTTTTGGGGGATGAGGTTTCATTTTTTTTGGGTTTATCATTTTTTGGGGGGGGCAAGATTTTTTTATCAGTTTTAAAAACCTTTTTTTGGAAGGCGGGGTGAAGAAAAATACTGCAATTTATTTGTTTTTTTGAAATTTTTTTTTTCCACCCACTCCCGTCCCGTACCCCATGACCATTTTGCTTTCCCATCAGGGTCGATACGTTACGGCGATCCCCTATTTATATAGTTTTTTTAATTTGAACCCTTTTTAAAAAAAATTAGTGTTTTTTTTTGTGTTAAATAATTTTTGGGGGGAATCGCTGTCTTCTAAAGGCCCCAAAAATTTTTTATTTTTCCTATCCCGGAAAACGTGTAAAAAAATTTTTTTTTTTGGGGAAAAAATGAACTGACGTTTTTTTTAAATTGGTAAAAATTTGGGTTTATATGATTTTTTGATCCCCTTTTTTTTTTTTTAAGGGTGCGGGCCGGATGTACAAAAATCCCCAATTTTTGGGACTGTTTTTTTGGTTTTGTTTTTTTGGGGTTTTCCCCTAGGGGTTAATTAAACGTGACAGATTTATAGGGTGGATCTTTTTAAACGCACGCGGGCGGATCCCCCAAAAAAGGGTATTTATTTATTTTTGATCTTTTTTGGGGCGATTGGCGTTTTGAAAAGGGGAAAAGGAAAGTGTATGTGTTTTTTTTTTAATTTTTTTGTTTGTTTTTTAAATTTTTTTTTTAAAACTTTTTCCCCTTTTTTTTAAATTTTTTCCCCCGTGAGGATTTGAAACTGCTTATCCCCACTGGGGAAAAAACCCAATATTAGATTGCTGTTTGAAGGGGGGATCTGTGCACAGGTTACTGCTTTTGGCATAGGTGCCTAGGGGGCCCCAACAAAGTGACACCCTTCCCCAAAATTGCATTGTGGGCATGGGTGGGGTCACCCAGACTCCGGATGCATTCAGACAGCATCCGGGGGTCGGGGTAGGGAGGGGACCGGGGGGCTCTGTGCCGCTGCCTCGCCCCCCGTTCGTGGGCCCGAGGGAGCATCAAACTCCTGCCTGCCTGGGGTTCATTATGCCGGCCAGGGACGGCTGCGGTTTGGAATTGGGGTTTTTTAAACCCCCCCGGGCCCCGGAGACCCCCACCCCCGGCCGGGGGTGATGGGGGCCATGGGGCCCAGGGGTTTTTACCTTCGTTTGGTTTCCATGCCAGCAAATGCCGGGGGCCCTCCCCCGAAGCCCCCCCGGATCGCCGGGGTATTCGGCAGGGTTATTTGGGGGGGAATGTCCCCTTCCCCGCTAGGGCTTTTGGGAATAGACCCAATGTCAAAAAGGGGGTTTTTTTAGGAAAACCAAAGCAAGCCAAAGGCCGGAGCCAAAGGAAAAATTTTTCACGGGCCCCTTTTTTGCCGGTTTTTTGGGGTTCAGGGGCGGATTTCCCCCCCCGCAATTAAACGGCAGCCGCGCTCGGGGGTGGGGGTGGCGGGTGTCAGATCCCCCGGGCCCCATAAAACCACTCTTTTTACCCGGACCCGTACACGTGGGTAAAAAATGTGCATGTCCCCTTTTTCTCCCCCCTGGGCCCCGTATTCGCCCCGAGGGGGGAGAAGGGGAGGGAAAATTTCATATTTTCTTTTTGAGCCCCGGGGGCCCGTTGCTGGGGCCCCCAAAAAATCCCGGGGCTCGGGGGCCCTTGGGGGTTTTTTCGGGCGGAAAGGCTGGGGGGGAACAGGGGAATTTTTTCCCGTTCTTTGGGGAATTTTGCGGTTGTTTATTTACGGAAAACCCTTTGATGTAGATGCTAGGAGAAATAAAAGTGATTACATTGGGTTAAAAATTTTTAGTGCTTACAGGGAGTCGCCCTTAAAAGGTTTTTTTCTCTTTTGTTTTTTTTCCATTTCGTTCCCAAGACGCCATGATGATTTTCTCCCGGGTTCCACAAAATCTTCACTAAAAAATTTTGTACAAAACAAACATCTTAGATTCCTCAATTTTTTTTTAACCCCATTTCTCTACAATTTTTTTTTCTCTTTTAAAAAATCCCCAAAAATCTATAGTCCCCCAAAATTTGGTTAATAATTCCCCCTTGTAGGTAAATATTTGGCCCCTATACCCTTTTTAAGTAGCCCCTGTACCCGGTTTTTGGGGACCCCCCCTTAGCCGGTTTCCCCCATTACCCCAGGTTTAGTCTATCCGGGTTTTCCCGGGCCTCTGTAGCTGGGGTTATCCCCCCTCTTTTAGGCCTTTAAAATATGCCCCCCTGTTGCCAGTAACTTGCTCTTTGTAGTTAGGTTTTTTAGCCCCCTATTCCCCGGGGGGTTACTGCCCCCCTTTGCCCCCCATAATATGCCCCTTTTCCCAAAATTTGATTTTGCCCCCTGGTAGCCAAGTGTTTTGCACCCCCATTACCCCACATTCCCCCTTTTTACCCGTGACATGCCCCCCTTTTGGCCGTGTCATGCACCCCCCTTATCCTTTATTTTTCCCCCTTGTAGCAGTAAACCATCCCCTTTTTAGCCATATTTGCCCCCCCCTTGTACCCAAAGGGGAACACCCCCTTTTTCCCCATTTATGCCCCCTGAAACCCGGGTGTTTTTGGGCCTGTACCCGTGTCTTGCCCCCTGACCCCTTTTTTGCCACTTGTAGCCTTTTTGTTTTTTTCCCCCTGTAGCCTTTATCCCCCCTGTAGCCAGTTTTGTCTTGCCCCCTGTACCCAAATTATGCCCAATTGTAGCCTGGGGCCCTTCCCCCCTTTGTAGCCCTTTATCCCCCCTTTAAAGCCGTGTTTTGGCCTCCTTTTCCCTTTTGCCCCCTTGTAAACAGTGGTTTGCCCCCTTGTACCCATTTTGCCCACTTGTGGGCCGTGTCGGCCCCCCCCTAGTACCCAAGGTGTTTTTGCCCTCCCCCCTTTTACCCAAATTTGTTTTTGGGCCCCCTTTTGTACCCAAGTGTTTTTGCCCCCCCTTTTTTGCCGTGTTTCCCCTCCCCCCTTTACCCATTTTGTTTGCCCCCCTTTTTCCAAAGTGTCTTCCCCCTTGCCCCCCTTGTAGCCTTTTGGTCTTGCCCCCTTTTCCTAAAAAAAAAAAAAAAAAAACCTTATTTTCCTAATGGGGCCCCGGGTTTCCCGCCGCCCGGGGTCCTGCGGGCTTGAGACCCGGTAAAAGCAGCGTGATTTTCCTTAACGTATTAAACCCCGTTGCGGGGCCCGGCTTTAAAGTGGACCCCGGCGCCCCGGGGGGGTGATGAAAGCGGCCCGTCACCCCCCCTGTGTTTGCTCAGTTGTATGTACGGCGTCGGGGGCCCAACGTTCATACTGGGGAAAGGAAACGGGAAACGGGGAAACCCGACCGTCTTCCCTTCCTCCCGCCCTCTGATGCGGCGGCCTGCTGTAAAACGGCCCCCCGCCAAGCGGGAGACACTCGGGGGCCCCGCCCCCCGGGCACACCGGAGCGTCCTGGCAAAGGGAAAGCGGCCTGGAACAAACCGGGAAGGACTCGGGGCACATGCGGATTCATTCGGGGTCATGCCCCTGAATAAACTGCATACCCGGAACCCCCGGGTGAAAAAAGGGTGGTTTTCCTTTAAGGGACTGGGAACGGTTTTCCACCCGTCCCTTCCCCACGCAAAATAGGGGCGCAAAAAGTAGGGGAAAATCAGACAGAAAAGAAGTGGGTAAACGAAAGAGGCCCTAACAAAAAACAAGTAAACTAAAACATTTTTATTTTCAAAAACTACAAAGCCCAGAGCTTGGAAAAAAAAAAGATAAAAAAACAATATACTTAACCCTGACAAAAAACGGGAATTAGCCCAAAAAAGGTTTTCCAAAGGCCCCAAAAACCCCAAAAATTACACAAAAACCAAAAATTTATACCCTGAAATTTTAAACCCTTAGCTTTACAAGAGTATGTTTAGGATTTGGTGTGCGGCCAAAGGTCTTTTTTAATAAGAAAGGTTTCCTAAAGGCCATTTTTGCCATGAAAACCCCTACAAAAACAAAAAAGGAAAAAAAACAAAAAACCCCAGAAGCCCCGGGATAAACTTAAAAGCAGGAAAGGGCCCGAAAATGGCAGGAAAGTTCCTAAAATTTTAAAATTTAAACGATTGCAGTAAGTTTGGAAAACTCCCTTTTTAAAAGGGGGGTTGTCTGCTAAAAATGTTTGGGGTTTTTTAATTAAAAGATTTTTAAAAAAAACAAGCAGCTTTGCAATATATGTTCATTACAAATTTTCCAAATGTTTTTGATTTTGCCCCTTTGTTAGGCTATGTTCCCCAGGGCCCTTATTTGGGGCGTATTTACGGACGTTTTTTACGTCCGAAAAAAACTTTCCCGTTTTTATTTTTCCAAATTCCCATGTCACAAAGTTTTGGGCCGGGTTTTTCACGGGGGTTAAATACATTCCCCTTTCTTTTTACTATGGTCTTTTCCCGTTGAAAAATTCCCGCCTCAAAAAACGGGGAAATTTAAATTTTTACGATCGTATTTACGGACGTTTTACGCCCCCCCAAAAAATAGTAGCGAAAATAACGCCTGGTTTTAAATTGACGGGCGTATTTTAAAAGGGGAAAAACCCAAGGTTTAATTTTTAATTGTTCATTATTTAAAAGTTTTTTAAAGGACGAAATTTGGGGAACTTTAAACCCCGTCCGAAATACGTCCCGAAAATAAAGCCGGTTAAACCCCAATTAAACCCCTAAGTAGTAGGCATCGTTTTCAAATTTTAATTTTTTAGCACCCAGGCCTGTTGATTTTTTAAATCCCCCTGGTGCCAGGTCTGAGGGACTCATAAAACTTCGGAAGTACAAGGAGGGAAAGCCCCAAAAGCCCCTCCGGGCAGAATGCTTTTTGTAGTGGGGGAGGGGGGGGGAGGGGCTCTGGCTTCTTTTGTCTGGGGCTAACCGGGATTAAACCCTGTGTGGCCTGCTTCCCCCTTTGCCTCTCTTCACAGTTTTGAGGAGAGCGGAGGTGGGGCCCTGATCAATAGATGTGACAGCCAGTGACCCTGTGTGTTTTCCTTAATATGATGTTTTTCCTGTGGAGCTGTGACTATAAAATAGAAAAGATCAGGGGGGAAAATGTGGAACGCTTCATCCCTTGCGGTATTTTTGGGGAAACTTTCCGGGGAGTTTACGAAAACCCACTTCCCCAGTCCCCCTTTGGTTTTTCCTAAAAGGGGGTTTTTGTTGTTGGGGGAGGGATGGTTGGAAGGTTTTGTATCCCTTAACCCGGGGGGTTTGGGGAACCATGCTTTCCCTTTGGCGCTTTAAAAAAATCCCCTGCTTCAAAAGAACTCTCTTACACTCATTTTTTTCAGCCCTTAAACCCTTAAATTTAGAAGCCTCAGCAGAATTTAAGGGCGGGCCCCAACACACCGGGTTAACTTGGGCCCCAAGCAAACCCCCTGCCCCCCCCCCTGCTGTATAGAATTTTTAAGGAGGAGGGGCCTGTTTTTGTGTGCTGAGGGGGGACCCCGGGGGGAACGGGGGGGGAAGAAAAAAGGGGCCCAAAACCAAGAAGCACCCCCCTTTTTGAATTAAACCCTGCCGGGACACTGAGGTTGGGCTGAAAGCTTGAAATTTGAAAAATTTTAACTATCTGCTGACTGAAAAAACCCCAATAAAGTATATAAATATGTGCAAGAGAGTACTACTATTTTATTATTAGTTTGACAGAAAAAACTTTGAAAATTAACCCAAAAAATTTTACTTGCAATTGGTTTTAAAAGTTTTTCCTTTCAGCACAGTGTACAGGTAATGCTTTCCTATGCAGTGACAAATGTGTTCATGACATCTCAAAAAATAAAAAAGCTCCTAGTAGAGGTGTGTTTTTTAATAGCCCAAACCGAAACTTTTGAAAAACTTCAACACTATCAAACCTCAAAAAGAACCCAAAATTCTTTGATTTTATAATGGTGAAACAGCCCTGAGCTTAAATGACTGCCAAAGAGCCTGATTGAAGCAGTTAACTTCAAGTCCAATTGTCTTATGACTTGTCATATGTATAAGTGGCTGCTCATTCCCTCTATGTTTATTATTACTACTTAGAGCTGAAGCTGCCACCCTCGCCAGAAGAGAGATAAATTGATGATTTTGCGAGTGTTTACATAATTAGAAAGCAAATGCTGTCAGATTTGTACCCAAAAGCCAAGGAAGAGGGCTGATCTGATAGCCATCTGAAGGACAGTGTATTTCATTTCATAGTCTGGCAGCCTTCCAAAAGACAAGCTTTCCCTATCAGATTAAAGGTAAATCCATTAAAATCATGTATGACTGGGTATTTATACAAAAAAATTAACCTTCAGGAACAAAAATATCACACATTTAGCTATCTTTGCTTTCAGTATCAAATGTAAACACTGTAAAGGTTAATAAATCAACGGAAGAACAGTCAAAATGACACCAAAAGGGAGACTATTCAAGTAACCCATATGCTCATACACAGTAATGATCAGAAGAAACAAAAACATAACATAAGTGAATGCATGTTGGTTTTCATACACACTGGATAACCTCGCACAGACTCTATATGTCATTACATAGTCTATATTATTTATATTACTGACTGAAAGGTACTCCATACAGTGCCTGCTTTAAAAGGGAAAAAAGGTTTGTAATATGGTATAATATACTGCATACAACCAAAAGTAGAATTTTTAACAGCAAAGCTATTTCTAAAATAGTTTATTTTTTTATTTTGGGTATAATGGATTTATAAAAAAAATGGTTGCAAACATGCATTTAGGACGACAGGTATGAATGGGGCTGCGCCATTTTTTGGGCGTGCTTTTAGCCAAACTGTTGTAGCCCTCTTCTATAGATGTATGAACTGTCATATGCTAAAATGTAAGCTCAAACAGCCACCCCTGAACACGACTTTTGAATGCACCAAAGATGCAGGAGCGTGTCAATACACCAAAAATGTGCCAAATGCGCAAACTTTGGCGTGGGATGGGACACGTTTATAAAGTGCTGTGAGGCACTTTCATACATACTGTTGGATTGTACACTATTAAAAACAGAGGTAGAACTGACGAGTCGGCACCAGGTTCATACATGTCCCTTAGTGTTTAGATGTCATTCACTCTAATGGCAGGAAGATATTGTGTATGAAGTATTCTGTGTTACACTACCTAATAACATACTGTATAGCAGTGTTAATTGAAGAAATTGTACTAGTGGGATGCCACTAAAATTCTATAGCATTTGCTATAACCTGGTATATGCCTCAAACCGACATTTATTTCCATGGAGAGTTAAACGGGTTAAAGGGGTTGTGCCACCATCCACAGGATATGTGATAGATGTCTCAGCAATGGAAGTGAGAGTCCCACAGCTAAGACCCCCACTTGTTGTTAAAAAGGGGGCCCTAAATCTGTTGGTTTCTGAATTCAAATGGAGCCGTGCACATGTTTGTCCATTGCTCCATTCAAAGTCCCCCTCACTGAGTGAGCTCAGGGAGAAAGGATGAGTCACTTGGGTCACCCATTTTTGTAATTGTGGGTGTTCTTGCTAAGACCCCCAGCGATCAGACATTTTTTACCTATACCGTGGATAGGTGATAAACGTCTATGGTGGCACAAACCCTTTAATATTTACCTGACTAGCTATATCGGATGATAAACATCGATTATAATTACATAATGCTAGGTTGAAGTGTATACCCAGTTTATAGAAAAGTCAACTCTGGTATAACTAACATAACATGTTTAATTTATAAATGTATACGGACATTGAAAATAGCAGTAAACAGACAGATTAGAAAATCGAATTTTGAGCACGACAAAATATGTGGTAATTCTGATTTATTTAGCAATTTAAAAAATGATAACGGTAGAGATATAACTTTCTGAAAAAAACAGGAAGGGGAAGCGGAGTGAAACTTACCCATATGCAGAATTTTTTATGTGCTAGTTTACAAAAATATTTACACAATAAAAGTCCAAAACTGTCTCAAATATTGGATTTGGTTGCAATGTAATTGCCATGCCATAAACTATAATGCTTTTACTCTATATTTGTGTTTTTTTTGGTTTTTGTTTTTACATGCAATTTGTAAAATCTTTGATAAAAATTATGTTTAAAAAAAAATATTGGATTTGGTGTATGCATTACCTGTATTTATCTCTATTTATTTTTGTTGCTTATATAGCACTAACATATTCTGTTGTGCCATACAGAGATTGTTATCAATCACATCAGTCCATTAATTGTCATAGCAGAAACATATATACTACTTCACACAAACACTATGTAGATGATGTCCTTGGCTGGATTTGGATCCCGGACCTCAACATTAACTATAGAACCATGCTTTGAAATTTTGCTACTGCAGATTTTGCAACAAATCCAAAACAAATTCTTTATGCTTTGACCTTTGTGTGGATATTTTTGTGGTTAAAGTTTTGAAAATCATATCCAACCATTGTACCAGACTGTAAATTGCTGATGATAGTGTGTTCCGGAAACTGCAACTAGTAAATGTACCATGTCTAAACATGCCCCAAAAACAATGTATCAATTCACTGTGGCCATTGCGCGGCCACTATAAGGGCATGATCACATGGCGTGTTTGGATACGATTTTGGACGCGTGTTGGATTTGAAAATCGCATCCAAAAGCGCTTCGATTGGATCCTAAACAGATCCAACACACAGCTGCAGGATCGCACCCTAGAGTTTTTTTTAAGGGCTCCTGCTGCGTCTTTCCCGACAAGAATTGAACATGTCAACTTCATGACGACCCTAGATGATCCGAAAAGACGCAATGAGACACCGACGGCGTCAGACGATCACCTGTCTGTAGACGCCGATATGGTTTTATAAACTTCCGAGCACAGTGTAAAAATGACACTGCTCATTGTTAGAGCGTGTCTTTGGGGTCCATCTAAACGGACCCAAAACACGTACATCCAAAAAAGCAGTATTTATTCCCACAGGACCCCAAAACGCAGTGTGAACATACCCTAAAAAGCATACTTGGAGTTCAAATCTAGAAGAGCAAGGATTATTCCACTTCTGTATGTCACACTATGGTGATGAAGAACCTCGACTATAGTACAATTTGCCAAAACAGGGCTATCATTCTAACTATGTGCATGTGTACTAGTGAACATGTATGCAATGATTCCCAAAGTAACCAATATTCAGTTAAGAGGAAGTTCCCATGCAATACAATGTGCTGCGGATTCTGATGCACATTTTGCTGCAGAATTCACCCATTTGTGTTCTAATGGGTTGATGCATTGATTTTAAAAACCACTTCATGGGTTGATGTATGCATTGATTTAAAAATCCACATCCATGCGTAGCCGTGGGTAGACACAATTCCCAAAAATAGTACATAGATCTAAAGCACATTTGCCTTTAAAAAACAAAAAAAAAAAAAACACAAAAGCCCCTTAATTTTTCTTCAGATTGATTTCTTTGTCTCTTATTTTTAGTTTACTGTTTTTGCATTTCTTTATATAACTTTATTTATTACCTCTATTTACTCTGAGAATTCAGATACAACGACTTATAAGACTATTTCTGGATAAAAAGGTTCTTCTTAATTTGGATGTCTAGGCAGGAAGAGACTCTACAAGGTGAATTAAACACATCTTAAAATCTGGCATTAATGGCACGGAGGAAAACACTGCTCTTCCATTTTATGTTATTTTATTTAAAAAACAATGTCAACCTTCTGAACTTGAGCACATGGCAACAGATGGTATGTTTATTTTTAACCATTCCGATTAAACACAAGTGCTGAAAACATTTGGTTCAATAAGGGATTAATCCAGACTTTGTCCTCCCTCAATTAAAAAAAATCATTCAGGTTTAAATAGATTCTAAAATTATCTGTATCTTGCTCTCCCAGACCCAGGTCATAACCTTGTTTAGGCACAGGAAATAGTTATCAGGTCAAACAATGGTCAGATGAAAAAGAATGTGAATGGCCCTAACCCTGTCTTAGTGGGAGTGTGTTCAAAAGAAGCTGTCTTAAGAGGAATCAAATCAACAATAAAAAAAATCTGTCATAAACTCTCAACAATTACTCACGTGTATTTTATTCATCTGGCCATTTTTCATTACATGACTGGGACTCTATGTAAGATTAATGGAATGTTTTGGTTGTAAAGCAGTGAGATTTAAAATTACTTACAGGTTTCATCCCTTAATTTATTCTAAACTGCAAAACTGTGGCTATTACAATGTTGTCCATGTAGCCCAAGTGCACACTAAGGAAGGTCAAAGCAGTATTTTTCATATGGCTGCTCCAGTGAACTGGGTTTGCACTCTGCCAGCAGAGCAAATCTGACCCATGGAGAGCACTCCTTCAGATCAACACTGCCTCAGGCCTTACTACTTTCTCCAAGAAGTCTAACATTTCAGGCATCAAGTTGAAATTCTTCTGGAGATGATTAACCCAAACCCATGACAGATTTTTTCCAAGATATCCAACTCCTCATGTTTATTTTATCCTGGCTCTTTTTGGATGTATTGGACATAACTAACCTACTCATTTTACATGTTAAAGGGCTGGTAGAGAGTCATTTATTTCTTCAAATGAGAAAATATTTCAATGTGCAAGCCTCTATTGTTGTGTGAGCTCACACTAGATAATAAGAAACAAAGCTATACTTTGCTCTGATTCTCAAACTTCCTCTGTTTCATCACATCTTAAGATAAAGATCTTACATGTTTTTGGAAATGTATATGTTTAAGTTTTACTCGCTACATACAGAGACAGAGCTGAACTGCTTTAATTAAAAGTTGATTGATCAAAACAAAAATTGGAGCCAAAAAAACCCTCCTGCTGATTCTATTTTTAACCAGATACGTATGCTTCTTCATCCAGTGACATTCATTAGTATCTGTACAAATAAGACGAACTTAGAGGTTTACTTTACAAAAACGAGAGGCATTTCCAGTGAGAAATTACAATCAGGTACCACGCTACTGAAGCTAAACAGACATGACAAATTTACCTACACTGTTTAATTGCCTAACTACAAATATTGTTTACGTAAAAGTCAATGCATCCTGGGATTTTGATCTTACCTAGTTAACAATTTTTTTTTTCTTTAACTATATGCAATATACAGAGTGGTTAAAATATTGATTAAAGTGAGAAAAGTGAAGCAATTTTGTGCAAAACCTCTTGGTCTGTGTCTGATTATGTGGGTGTAGTCGTGCAGTCATCACCACTATCTATACTAGTATGCGGTGGGTCATATAAAACTTTTATTGTGGTAAAAGAAAAATACAATAAAATATGAAAAAGCCTCTTCCAAGCAGAAAAAAGTATTCTTCTTTCACTTTTCCCATTAGTAACAATGGGGAAGAGGAGGGGTAGATCCACGGCCTGTCATTTTTCCCCCGTCAAGACGATTAAAAACAGATTGCGAGGCCGAATTTTGTACATTAGTTGCCCAGTACATCTTCCACTGACCTTGATCTTAAAAAAAAAAAATGAATCAGTCAACATATTAATTGCTTTACTGAACTGAATAATGTAGCACTTTGGTTTTTCATACCATTAAACAAAAGTCCTGAAGTAACAGATGCAAACTGAAGCCAAAATGAATATATTGACGTCAGTCTGAATTCCACAGAAATAAGCCCGATCCTTCAGCAGATTTTTATGTGTTTTAACAATCACTAGTGTGAAAATACTCTGACGCATGCAAAAATTGGCAAGGAAATCCCAGGACAGTCAGAAAGTGAATAAGTGTATTCTAATAACGTAGTGGACATCATGACACCACGACATAGTAAAACTAGCAACTTTGCTATAGATCATATATAGGTTGCAGACTCTTATATGTAATTTGTTTAGTCCAAAAAATGTTGTCAACCTTTAGTTTAGTCTAAAGTTTGCTGTTGCACTACAATGGCAACTGTAAGGAAACTGATTTTGGTAGGTTTTTTGTTGTGAAACTACTTTAGGTCTAAAGAATTTAGCCTCTGTAAGTCTAATTCTGAGAGATATTATGAAATAAATATGGTCCTTGAAAAGATATGCTCAGACAGATGGGATCTACTGCGGAAATCCCACAGAACAATACTCACTCACAAAAATAGACACCAATTGGTGTGGCTTCCGTGATAAATCCACAACAAAATCTGTACCAATAGGTCTGTTGACGTCACATTAAATCTTTTCTTCCCGTCTTCCAGGGACCATAACTCTCTAATAATGTATGAATGATTATTTTTTGTGGGACAATATTTAGGGCGACATGTCAGAAAAGATGCGCCGCCACAACACTTTTAAGGCGCATTAAATGAGTGTATAAGTGTGTAACGAATGTATTAACCCTGACCATAAATCTGGCGTGTGGTATGCCTTGCATAGCATATCTTAGGCACATAGCTATGTATCTTAGTTGCATAATGTAGGTACATTCAAATGTGTCGTGTCTGGCGCAAACTAGGCCTAGTTTTGATGTACAACTGTTCATATATATGTAGAATAGGAATAAAACAGTTTTTTGAAGTAAAATACACCACAAAAATGATATAGTTTTTAATGGAACCATTAACCAAACCATATAGTGTACTTTAAAAAAATATTCTTTGTGGTGTTGAATGTGAAAAAGAACGCAATTGTGCTATTCGTTCTTGTAAAGTTCAATCCTCTATATAAATTACATTTTGTCTGTATTCTGGGAGTGTATATGGTTTTAGTGATATCAAATTTTAGAGTTTTTGTTATGTTTTAGTACTTTAAGAAAAAAAGTTTTGGATTGTTTTTAAATTTGTGCTGTAGGGCTACTTCTCTAGACCAATAACGAAGTGCTGTTTTTATTGGTACCATGTTGTGATAAATGAGACTTTCTGGCCACAAAAATGTCTTGGGGACACAAAATGAAAAAAAAAAAAATATTTTGGCTTTTTTTTTTCTCTCTGTAAGTGCTATACATTTATGGGATAAAAAATGTTAAATTTTAAAAAATCAGACTTTTATGGGCATGGCAATACCATTTATGTTTATCTCTATTTCACTATTTTACTTGGCTAAAGGTAGTATTTTGAACTACAAGGGGCTGTGATTGCTTGTACAATGGAGTAGTAAGAAGACAGCCATGGAGGCTTTGACTAGGCCTTCTGGCTACCATGCCAACTGTTCAACACACTGACACCTCATCGCAGTAGGAAAGGGGAGAGACGATCAGAGACCAAGCATACTATTCCCCAAAATCTATAAGATGCTGCAAGGTTAGTTACATCCTTTGAACACACATAGCACTAAAGGGTTGAAAGTTGGGGGGAATCAAAGTACACCGCATTAACCCCTGCGTTACCACAGCCCCTATACGTCCCTAACCCGAATGCAAAACGTACAGTTACAACATGCAAGGGGTAAGAAACAAGTCTTGAACAGGGAAGCTTTGTAGGAAACTGCTCCATACTTCACCTTCCGTATTTCCAGCTTGTTTCTACACTATGCACTCTCTAAACTACATTGATTCAGGCAGCATGAACCACCTGGCAGGTTTTCTTCAATACTCTTATACTTTATAGTAAGTGTAATAATTAAAAGCATTGTAGCTACAACACAGATCATTTTAAGATATTGATATGTTTATTTTAAAGGGGTTTTCTCACTACAATGATTAGCTTTTAACATGTAGGGAAAGGAAAATGAAGACTATTACCATATCCATTGCTTTGTTAATTTTGCTTTGGTCAAGAGATAAAGAAGATTTTATTTCCTCCTACAGCACACAAGTTTCTCTGGTTACCAGTCATCTCTCCCCACCTCTCCCTGCTCTCTTATGTCTCATTGCTTCAAGCTGCCGTTAGTCAATCCAACCATAGTGAATCACTCCTTGCAGAGTCTTTTCTCTAGCAACAGACTTTGCTTACTTAGCTAAATGAGAGTCTTTCACTCTTTAGAGCTCTGTAGCTTTCTTCAGTAAATTTTATAAAGCTTCTGCAGTCATGTCAGTGTAACAGGCATAGCAGAGCTGATCTGTCACTCACTGCTATAGACCCACCTACAGCCTGAACAGGATGTGTAAATCTAAAGCAGTCTGTGACTCTTTGAAACTGCATGGTAAGAAAAACCCTTTAAGAACTTCATGTACGGACTGTGTGATTATTTTATATTATCAATAAAATTAGAACTGTATACAGTTGAAACCAGAGGTTTACATACACTATATAAAAAGACACATACCAATTTTTTTTCCTAACTACCTACAAAAAATCAAAATAAACCTCCCAATTTTAGGAAAGGGGGGTTTAAACCAAAGTTATTTTTTTTCCCAAAAATTCCAGCATAAGGGAGAGAGAAATTTTTTTAAGCATTTTGCAAAACTCAAAATTTTTCCAATATTTCATTAGTATTTGGTAGAATTCCCCTTAAAAATTAAATTTTTTGGGTCAAATGTTTTGGATACCCTTTTTCCACAAGTTCTCACAATAGTTTTGTAAAAATTTTTTGGCTAAAAACCCCCCCCTTACAAAACGGGTTTGTAACTGACCCCATTTTTTGTAATTCGCCTTACTCAAAAACTCCCTTTTTTTCAGCTTTGCCCAAAACTTTTCATGGAATTGAGACCCAGGGCTTTGGGGATGGCCACCCCCAAAAACACTGACTGGATATCCTTAACCCCACTTTGAAACCCAGTTGGCAGAATCTTTGGGCCCTTTTTTCCATTTGGAAAAACCCATTTCCCCCCAAAGCTTTAATTTCCCTGTTTGTTTGTTTGAGATTTTGCTTCAGTTTTAAACCACATAAGCTTCTTTCCTCTGTTCCCAAATCAAATTTTGTGAAGGGCAAAAGCCCCCCCGCAGCAAAAAAAACCCAAAAACATGAGGGCGCCACCCCCCGTGTTTCACGTTGAAAAGGGATTTTTCTTGGGCTTCCAAGCTTCTTTTTTTTTTTTTCCCCCAAAAACAAACTAGGGTTTCTTTTAAGGGGGGCCAAAAAGGGTTAAATTTTTGGGTTTCGTAAGACCAAAAATATGTCCCCAAAAATGTGGGTCTTTGTTCCTGTGAGCATCTGTAAAACATTAATCGGCTTTTAACTTGTTTTTTTTTGGAAAATAATGGTTCTTCCGCAGAGGGGCCTTTTCAGCCCATTTTTGATACAGAAATTTCGTTTTCACTGTGAATAATGACAAAATTTTAAACCAGCTTCCGCCAGCATTTTTTCAAGGTCTTTTGCTTTTGTTTTTGGGGTGATTTTCCAAAAAGGCGGACCAAAGCACGTTACTTTGTTACAAAGTTTGTCAGGCCAAAAAAAGACTTTAAAAATCCACCCAGTTCAGCCCATTTTTTAAAAAGTGTTGTTTAAGTGTTAAATGTTGATCCAAAAGGAAAGGGAAAAACCCCCCCCCATGAGGTAAAACCAAATTTGGGACCTCATGTTGGGGAAAAAAATTCCCTTCCTGACCCCAAATTTGGAAATTTCCGGAATAAATTCCCTGGATAAAACGACCCCCCTCTAAAATTCCCGGTCCCTATAACTGTTATTTTCCCATCTAGAAATGTATCCACCCCCTTCCCTTCGGAATCCAAGTCACTAAAATTTTAAAAAGTTATCACTCTCCAGAAATGCTTTCCAACCCCTTTCTTAAAACTCTTTTAGTGAATTCACCATGACTTTTCCCCCTTGGGCGAGATTTCCCCAAAAGCCCTCCCCCGCTCTAACAGTAAAAAACCCTTTCTATGTTTATTTTAAAATTTTTCTTTCCTCAAGCGAAAGAGGATCCCCCCTTTTTGTTCTGGGATACAGTCCTTGGTAAAAATTTTTAAATTTTTAGCGAAAACTCTATTTTTGGCCCCAAAAAATTTTAAAATTAAAAACCCAATTTAAATGCCCCCCGAAGCCGTCTTTTTCTCAAAAACTAAATAACCCAAACCTTAAAAAATTTTTTCTGGGAAATTGCAGTCCCCCCGGGCCCTTTTAATTTTTTTTGGGGTTGCCGCCTTTGTACCTGTCAACTTTTAAAAATGTCTTTCCCCGTCCCCACTGGTGTCCAAAATGTAAAACCAAATTTTCCCCGGTGGGGTTCTAACTAGTGACTTTTTTTAGGGGGAGAAAAATGTTCCCATAATGTGCATCAAAATCCCCCTTTTAATACACCCACTGATCCTTTTTCCCTTGGCAACTGCTGCCTGAAAATTGGCTTTTTACGGGTTAATTTTAAAACCGCCACTGGGATTACCAATTTCCTTTCCCTCCCCATGTCCCCTTTTCCCCCGACCCTTTTTTTCCATTTAAAACATGAAAGTCATGTAAGGGGTTTTTCCCTTTCCCCAAATTGCAAAACCCTTTTGCATTTATCGGTGTTAAACCTAAACTCCCCACTTCTTCCCCCCCGGCCCCAACCTACCCCAGATCCCTTTTTTAAAAAAAACATTATCCCCCCCAATGTGTGGTTTCCCTTTACAATTTTTGTATAAATCTGAAAAAGATCGATTTTTATCCCCTTTTGCAACCCCCTGTGAAAAGTTATTTTTTGAAAATATTAAAGAGGTTTGGGCCCCAAATTTACGAGCCCTGGGGTACCCCACAAGAAAACGGGGATCCATTCTGAGTATGCACTAAAAATTTACCCCCTTTTTTGTTTTTTTTCAGTGAGCCAGTTGCTTACCCATTTCCCCACATTTTTCCCCCCGTCCAAACATTTTTCATTTTACTTACCAACCTTTTAAATTTGGAAAAGTATCAAATGGGGGGTTTAGAAAAATCTAAAAAAATGCATCCAGTGCCTCCAAACCCCCATCCCGTTGGAAATAAAAATCCTCATAAAAAGGGAGTTAGATTAGTTGTACAGGGGCCCCATCCTTAAAAAACCCCTGCTGGAAAAGACGTTATAAAATTTATTTTCAAAGAGGGTAAAATCCAGGATTGATCTCCCTTTAAAAAACCCTTTAAACATTTTACCCACAACAAGGTTAAGCCTTACCGGGCCCATAGTTTCCAGGATCCCCTTTTTGGGCCCCTTTTCGAAAATTGGCACCCCATTTGCTTGCGCCAAAACCTTTGGGAAAACCCCCCCTTATTAAAACAGTCCATAAATTTTTAAAAATGGGGGCCCATCTAAAACATTACTTTTAAACCCCTTTTGGGCCGCGGTTTTAAAACCCTCCAGGGGGTGGGGAAAATTTTCTATTTTAATCTTCCTAAAGGGGGGCTGCACTTCTTTGGTTAGACAAAAAAAACATTTAAGTTGGGAAATTTTCCTCCCCTTTTTTTTGCTCATCAACAGGAAGCTCATCCCCCTCGGTAAATACAGTGGAGAAGAAATTTTTTTAATTTGGTTTTTCTTTTTTCTCATTGCCCTCTTTTAAATCTCTCCCTCCCTACTTTATAAAGGGCCAACAAATTTTCTTTTTAAAACTTTTTTTTTATTTATAAAAATTAAAAAAAAAAATTTTTGGGGGTTTGGTTTTTTCTTTCTATTGCAATAAAGGTCTTTCCCGTCCCCCGGGTTTGCTTTCCTCTATCTTTTTTTTTTACAAAACTTTAATTTTTTTCCCTATTCTTCTTTGCGCCTCTTCCTTGGGCCCTCCCGTTTAGTAGCTGAAAACGCTTTCTTTTTGTTTTTTATTGCCTCCCTTTTAAACCTCTTGATCCACATTGGGTTTTTTTTCCCGTTTCTAAATTATTTTTTTAAAAATGGTAGTACCTCTCACAGGGGTGCCTAAGAAAGTTTTTTAAAAAAACTTTCCCCTTTATTTTTTGTTATGCTACTTTTTAAAAAACCTTGTCCCCAGTTTAATACAGTTTTAGTGCCTCCTTAAACAGGGTAAAAAATTTGCCCCTTTCCCAAATTCAAATGTTTTTGTGGGTTTCCCTGACAAAAAGCTCTATTTAAGGATAAAAGGGGAAATTTAATTTTATTTTGGTATATTTCCCTAGGTGCCCCTACCAAAAACCTTTGTTAAATCTGTCAGGTCTATTATTAAAAATTAAATTTTAGAAAGGGCCTTTCCCCTAGTCGGGTTTCCTTTCACAAATTTTGGGAAAAAGTAATTATCTTTAGTTATTTGACAAAAAAACCCTTTTTCCCTTTTTGAAGCTACAGGTTTCCCGAATTCCCCGTTTTATGTCTGGTAATTTAAAAAGTCGCCCCAAAAAAAAAAAATAAAAAAAACCTCAAATTTTGATTAGATGCTTTTATCTATTTTGCCTAGGAGCATATCTTCTATGGGGTTTTGTTATATTTGGAGGCCTTTTAGCAGCCCCCTATTAGAATTTTATTACCCGTTACCTAAAAACCCCCCTGATATTTTCCCAAATGATTCCACCCTGTTCACTAAACCGGTTTCCTTTTTATTTTTTTTTTTCCCCCGTGTTGGCTTCAGACAGGGGCTTTACATAGAGAAAAAAAATACCCCCCCCCCCTTCCGGGGGTTTTTTCGTTCACTTCGAAAAAGACGTAACCCTTTCAATTTTAACCCCCCCAGTTTGTAGCTCTGTTCCCGCCACTTTTAAAGTTATCCCCACTATTTTCTAAATTTTTTTCTGCAATTAATACTTCAAATTCATTTATTTTGGGTTTTTTCAGACTCCCCCGGCATTGGTCAAACCCCTGCAATTTTAAAAATTTTCCAGTTTTTTGTCCTTTTTTGGCAGATTGTCCCCGTCGTGCCCCCTTTTAATGGAAATCCCCAAAATAAAGCAAACCCTTTTAGCCCCGACCTTACCCCCTAAATTTCCCCAAACTTACTGGGGGCAGACAGGGGTAGTGTTTTTGCTGCAGGGAATGCTTTTTTCGGGAACCGACAAAACCCCTCAAAACCCCCCAATCTTGCAAATTTGTTGGGGTGTCCATTTTAGGGTAACCCCTAACACTCTTTTTCCCCCCAAACCCCTTTTTTCTAACTGTTTCCCCGCCCAGCTGCCTCATGTTCCCCGCACCTCCCCCTTTCTGCCACCCCCTCCCCAGCATCTTAAAAACCTGCGGTGATTGCCATGGGGCAGTAAACTCGCTTTTCCAAAATTTTTCCCAAAGGATCTCAGGTTGCCAAATTGCTTTATTTAAACCCCGGGTCCCGGGGTTTTTAAATGTGCAGTGTGCCCCCACATTTTTGCACAAACAGCATGCCCCCTCAAACTGTTACCAAAAGGGTGGAACCCTTTTCCCGGTTGTGCACTGGACAGCATTGTCCCAAAAATGGAAAAATCTGGGGATGTTTCCAAAAAAAAAAAAAAAAAAAAAAAAGAAAAACAGATAAAAAAATACAAAAAATCTGTATAATAATTTGCCCTTTCCTTTAAAAACCCCCCAAAAATTTAAAATCCCCCAAAAATTAAGTCCCCCCTAAACAAAAAGAACACTTAAAAAAAAAAAACAGAACACAGCCCCGCTCAGAACACTCGCTTACACCCTTAACTTTGACCCCTTTTATCCAGGCCGCAGCAGCAGCAAACAGCAAAAACTCCTCTTAGAAGTTACTATATCTGAACACCGGGAAACCCCTTTTTTTTTTTCCCGGCAGTAAGATACTGGACATTACCAAAACCCCTTAGTATTGAGTATAAGTTTACACAAATGGGAATTTAGGGCCCCCCATTGCATAGAAACGGCACCCAAAGGTTAACCAGACTTGTGCAAAATTCACAAAATTTTCTTCCCCTTTAACTTGGCTGATTTTTTTAGACTTCTCCATGATGTTAAAAAACACAGAAGCATGTGGTTTCCCGGGGTTCATTAAAAAAAAATCCAAGCTGTGTCTTAATTTAATAGATGTTTGCCCAAAAAACCTAACAGAAGCTTTTAAAAAACATGAAAAATCCCTCATAAATGGGGTGCCCCAATTTTTTTTAAAAAGGGAATGTAATCCCAGTTTTATAAAAATTTTTGACTTTGAAGAAAGTAATACAAATTTTTTAAAAAAATTCTTCTCATTTTTCTGGAATTTGGCAAATATAAATGATTTTTGGTAATCCTAATTGCCCTAAAAAGGGGAAAAAGGTTTATTCTGATTAATGTCAATAGTAAAAAAAAATTCCATATGTGTTTTTTTTATATAGTGTATAAAAACTTTGGTTTAAAAATGAAAAATGTTATTTAAAATTTACTTTTCCCTTCATCATAAGAAAAACCCCTATTTTAAAAAAAAAAAATTAAAGAGTAAAAGCAATTATCATAGACATGACTGTTAAAAATTGCAAAATTCTTTCTTGGGTTTTGCATAAACCATATGAATATTAATACAATAAAGTAAACATTACACCATTCAAAAACGCAACTTAGTTCATGGCTTACAAATGCAAACAGAATCTGTTACATCTCAAAATACATGAGGCTTCTGTAATTCAAACATGTTTTTGTATATGATTCCATCCATGATTACTAGCATGAACCACAACTGATATATACTATCCAAATGAGCAAAATATAAGTATTATGTATCCATAATAGCATACTTTTCTTCTTCTAGTTCTCATCACTTCTTATTCAACTACCCACTAAATGTCACATGGATTATTTTAGAAGAAACACGTACACAAATGCGTAGTATAAATAATATACAACTTTACAACACTTAAATGTAATTGATTGGTATTTAATGTTCTGATGCTACTGATAAAAGATCTATTATTTCCAGTACATTCTTTAAAATAAAAACAGCGTAATTGCCCTTTAATAGGTGTGCAGCACCTCTTTTGGTCTGGAGGTCTAATTTGCCAATGCATACAAATTGAGGGACTAAAAGAAAAAGTTAGAATTACATTGTCGAGTCACATTATTATAAACACCAGCCAATATCTACAGTATCCACAGTGTGCAGCACAAATAGCAGATAGACAGGCTGGGGGTGATTAAGTAAAGTCCTGATAGGTTGTCAAAGGCATATGAAGTCAGGCTGACTGCATCCCACAGCTGCTGGAGGGTGCGTGGAGGAGGATCCACTGAGCGAACAGAATGACTGTGGTGGTTCCTTAGATCATCAATTGGTTTCCCAACCTAGTACTCAAGGCCACCTAAACAGAAGTCATTATTCCATGCTTTCCTTAGCATTGCACAGGTGAGTCATTATTGTCAGTGCATTCTGCACAGGTGATATCATTATTGTCAGTGCATTCTGTGGGATACCCTGAAAACATGACCTGTTGGTGTGCCTTGAGGACTGGAGTTGGGGAACACTGCCTTAGATCATCAATTGGTTTCAAGTCTGAGAAATCAGAGGGCCAGAGTAGTACTTGAAGGTCTTATGCACACTCTTCCAAGCAATTTCAAGCCATGTGACGTATTGCATTGTCTTGTTGGAAGATACCATCCACCCCAGTTAAGACAATCAGCAAGTATGGGTGTACGTGACCTGCAAGATGCTTGAGAGTACCTTCCACATGGATGAGTGGGTCCAGAGAACACAACAAAAATATTGAAAATAATCCCCATACCAAAGTGTTTCCACTAGCAGCTTATGTTCATTTAGCAATGATTGCAGGGTGCTTGTTCTCTGATGTTTTCTGCCTGACATCCCATCCATTCAATGAAACAGAAATCTTGACTTGTTGCAAAAAGGAAATCCTTTGCCAATTCTGATACCACTGTGAAGAATGAAGTTTTTTTCTGCCAATGGAACTTCGTTAGCAGAGGTGCAGTGACCATCCGTCTGTTTTGGAGCCCCAAACGCTAAAAGGTTCACTAAGCTGTTGTTTTATACACACATCTGGTAGTCCCCTGGTTCATTTTGACGTAGGTCTGATCCTCTGTTGGTCCAAACTTGTGCACCTATGTAGCCGACATTCACCCTAACATCAGCGGCATGTGGAGCTCAGCAGCTTCTAAGTCGTTTATTCAAAGTGGTGCAATGTGTCTATGCAGAATACACTCACAATACACTTTGACACTGCAGCACACAAATAGTTTACAAACTGTGCAGTTTCAGGAATATGTCTACTCTTGGTCTGAAAGCCAATAATCATCCCTTTTTGCAACTCTGATAACTTGTCTCTTCTCTCCATGACAGCAACAAAAGATGTGTGCAAACAGTCTATCACACCTTATATGACCACAAGCTAGCTCACGACACGTGATTTGCTTCTATGCGCTGGCATTGAAAGTAGGACATGGTTATACAACTGACCTTGTTTCAATATAAGTAGATTTTTTTTATTTTTTTTAATAGGTGTTATTTTGTTTTCTACTTCTCCTAATGTTAAAGTTGATTTCTGACCTTTAGAAAAAAAACTCTGTATAAACAAAAATACCTAAAAATAAAAAAATAAGCAATCACCTTTCAAGTCTTTCAAGACTATTCTGCCAAAAGTTCCATTGTCCTCTTCATTATTAGTTTGGATAGTTTTTTGTGTTAGTTCTCAGTGTATGTTCACATGAGTTATTTGGACGCTGAATTTTTAGCTTCCACATCAGTGTCAAAATCTCACCTGAAAATCCCCTCAATGCAGCACTTTTTAGATGAGGTTTTGAACAGGTTTTTTCCTTGTGGTTTCCGACAAGGTTTTTATGCACTGTCTCAGATAAGGTTTTGATCAGGTTTTGGACAAGGTTTTCCAACCACTTGTTTCTGAAACACCCATACAAATTAAGAGCCAGGGCAAAAACAGAGCTGAAAAACATGCCAAAAAGGTGCCCAAAAATGTGCAAAGGTTTTGGGAGAGGTTTGACAGCTCTCCATTGATTCCTAAGGGGATTGACACAACACTTCTTTTTCAGTACTCAAAACAGTGTCCAAAGAAGTGCCTACAATGAACTACAATGCTGTTTTACATATGAATCAATGAAAATGAACTAAGATGTTCTGTAAGGCTTTTTTGATGCTGTTTGGGAGAAAAAACTATCTGAAAACATCATCAAAATCAGCCGTGTGAACGTACCTTTAGGCTATGTTCACACGGCTTAACTGCGGGACATAATTACGCCCCGCAATTACGCCGTGCGGCTGCGGGCGGGGCGGGAGCGGGGGTGGAGTGAGTGGAGGGCCGGCACCTCGCCGGCCCATTGACTTGCATTACCAGCGGCGCGTATTATCTCCAATTATCTCCCCGCCCGGCGGATTCGCCGAGCAGGGAGAGGAGACGTAATCCATAGTTCTCTATGAGAACTGTGGATTACCGTAATGACTGGGACGTAATTTGCGCACTCCGGCACGTAATTACGGACCGAAATACGGCCCATTTTAAGTCGTGTGAACATGGCCTTAGGGTACCCATTTTTTATGCATCAAGACTGACTGTTCACTTTCTGACTTCACACAAGATAACCAGTGTTATTCACTTCACCTTTCAGTGTTTTTAATATACTGGCTAAAGAGTTTAGACACAAATTAATGGGGTTGTCTTACTACAAGGATTGCTTTTTATATTAAAGATCTTTCACAACAAAGTCACTTTGCAATGTGTGTCCATTAATAGCATCCTAGCCATTTCAAGATATCCTATCTTGTATGGGCTGCATCAGCTCCTCTGGTCGCTATAGCTACAGACCTGTTTGATCTCTCCTGATAGGCTGCCAGCACTAGTCGCTATAGCTACAGACCTGGTGTCTTCAGCAGCTCGTCATTGCAGGCCAGTAGAAGTCAGTAAACACAACCCTGAATTAAAAAATGAAACTAACAGAACTGAGGTATGATGAATTGAAGTAGTGAGACAACTCCTTTAAAGTGGTTTTCTCATCATAGGCATTGATGATATGCTAATATAAGTAACAACACATCCAATCCACACAGAAAACTAAATCGAACCATAGATGTCCAGAAATTTTATGTGTGATAATGAAAAATGACAGAGAAAAAGTACACATGAAGACAGAGGTGAAAAAAGCCATGGAAAGTCATGACACCAGCTGAAATCTCATAAACATAGAAAATATTTGACAAAGCCTCACTGGGGTTGAAATGCTGCATGTGATGGAGGAACAAAGGGGAATACTTTCACACAACCCATGGAATGTTGCCTTCATTTCTATATTTGTGAGACAAGCTGAAATCTGTCAGTAATTAAAAAGCAATCCTAATACTTAGTGAAAAAATATCAGCTGGTTCAACTGATGGCCAATAAAAAGGTGTATCATTACCAAGGTGCCATACAAGAAACATATCATGATGGGTAAAAACAGTGAGCTGTCTCCAGACCTTTGCAACCTTAGGGTATGTGCACATGATGTTTTGCAATATATGTTTTTCGATCCAAAAAACTTATTACGTAAAACATATCTAAAATATGTACCCGAAGTGTGGTTTGTGTTTGGATACATTTTTCTACAGGGTTTGATGCATAAAACGGATCAAGAATTAAAATATCAATTCTTTGATCGGATCTGTTAAACGCATCACAAAGACGTATGTAAAACATGTATCATCTCAATGCCGATACGAGTTTTACAAATAAACTAATGTAATCACACAGGAACATTATTATATATGTCTTTGGGTCTGTTTTTGGGTCCGAAAAACGAACCAAAACAGGTATCTAAAAATGCTGTGTGAACATCCACTTATGGTTGCAAAACATATTGGTAGCATTTGTTACAGAAGAATTTCTAAACTATTGAAGGCTTCACTGAGCACTGGGACCATAATCCAGAAGTGGAAGGAACTGGCCATAAACTAGCCACAATCAGGTGCTTCCTGTAAGATTTCAGACAAAGGGCGTGAAAATAGTTATCATATGAGTTGTTTAAGTACCAAGGACTACCTGTAGAGAGCTACAGAAAGAACTTAAATCAGCAGATACAATAGTTTCAAAGAAAACAATAAGTAATGCATGCAAGCTCACCACGCAAGACTCCACTGCTGAACAAAAAACATGGTTCAACACATTTAAAGTTTGATCAACAACATTTAGACAAGTCAGTAAAATGCTGGAGGAATATCGTCTGGCCAGATGAGACCAAAATTGAACTCAGTGGATGCCATAATACACACTATGTGTGCCAAAAGGCACTGCATACACTCCCAAAAAATAGGGATATTTTGATTTTTGGATGAATTTCAGGATGAACATAATTTTAAAAACTTTTCAATAAATGTTAACTAAATGAGATTGTCTCTTAACTTTAAAATGCAAATTTATCATTATTTATTTTAAAGTGCAATTAGTTCCAGGGCGCTGTACATTCAAGGGGGTTACATGCATAACATATGTCAAACAAGTATAATGGTGATGATAAATGACTAAAAACTGGAATAGAGGGAGAGAGGACCCTGTCCGCAAAGGCTTACAATCTAAATGACCAACTGTTCAATGTTTCAGTACTTTTTTCACAACTTGCAGATCTCTACCAAGGAGCTTAATGGCAAAATTCACAACAGGTGTTGGATCCCTGAATTGCCTGATAAATTTAGAGGATCAACTTGAATTGAGATTTAAACAGTTTTCCTCATCATACTGTTCACATTTGGACATCATGAGACCAATACAACACCTTACAATTGATTAACAGTACCTTGCCATTGCAAGGTTTCAACCAGGATGCTCTCAGATGGAAGTGGCCACTGAGCTTACAGTGCCATCAGCAGGTTGCAACTGATACAGACTGGAAGAGTCACAGCAAGACAAACAAGCTAACATCCTTTGACTACATCACACACTGATGACTGCTTCATTGTAAACAATGCTCGTGGATCTGAATGATAAATTCCACACGTCAGGCTCGTTTAAGAGAGGTGAGAGGCAACCAAGTGTCACGTCAGACCATTCATAACCATTTACATTAGCGTGATCTGTGTACTTGACAACCGCCAAAGGTACCTGACCACACCACCAGGTACAGGTATGATCGTTTTGCATGAGCCAGGAAGCATCTACGATGGATGAGGGACCAGGATTTCTCAGTGTTGTTCAGAGATGAAAGTCGATTCACTCTAATGAGATATGATGGCCTCCAACGATGCTGAAGATGTCAAGAAAAGTGCTATGTATCAGCAACTCTTGGTACTAGTGGTATTACAGCGTGGGCAGGTGTGTCTAGACAATACAGAACTGCCCTACACTTTGTGAATAGTATAGTGACAAGCTTCTACTAGTTGAATAACATCATTAATCCAGTCATTGAGCCTCGACATGAACAGCACAGGGCTAATTTAATCTTCATTGTTGACAATGCTCCAGCTCATCGAATTCACATCATCAGGGAATGGCTGTTGGAGCCAGGGGTACCTCGACTGGAGTGGCCTGCACTTTCTCCAGACCTGAACCCCCTAGAAAACCTGTGGGATCAGCTGAGTTGCCATATAGAAGCTCGTAACTCTGTACCCCTGAACTTCAATGACCTGAGGGTTGCCCTTCAAGAAGAGTGGGATGTCATGCCTCAGCAGTCAACAACTCATGAGACAGCATGAGACATCGTTGTCAAAAATTAATAGATGCTCAAGGTCACATTACATTTTATTGAGACATTGACATTTTTTATGGTGCATACTCTCTACTGTTGGCTTTTGTTTCATTAAATTATTTGAGAAGAGAAAAACAACAATGCATGCTACAACTTAAATAGGCGACTTTCAGGATAAAAGATCACTAGATAGTTTTTCATGAACGTCACCTGAAAGTCAAATATCCCAAAATTTTGGGAGTAGTGTATCATCCCAAAAACACCATACCAACAGTGAAGTTTGGAGGTGGTAATATTATGGTGTAGGGCTGGCATACAGCACTGACAAATTCACAAGATTGAATGTATGAATGAACAAGTGGACCTAGACATTATTGATAAAAATCTGCTGCTATATACAGGCAGTCCCCGACTTACAACGTTTTGACTTACATCTGTCCCTAGTTACAAACGGACACTTATGGGGCATGCTGGCACTTGTAGTTTCATGTTCCACAGCAAATAGGAGCTGTGGTATGACAAGTTCCAGCATGGCACAGCAGTACAAAGAGATGAAATCTTCTTAACAAGCGCACAGACAGCAAAACAAATATAAAAAACCCTTCCCTGCACTACCCTAAACTAAAAAAAAACATTTTGTGCTGGAGTTTCATTTAAAAGGGTTGTATCATTTCATTAAATGGTCTTCAGAATAAGGGGACAGTGAAAACAAGCAACTTTGCAATTGGATGTAAAATTGTAAAGCTGTCTTATTTTCACAGTATTCCTTATCTTCGTTTTCTGTAAACACAGTTCCCCAGTGCCGGTCGGATCCCACCTCCTTGCATTTCATTGGCTGCCGGTTCTACTAATTTACGTTCTGTTCGGCCCCCGGTCGAATTGACGGGAGCTCGCACGCTCTCACTCAGAATAAGGGGCCAGCAACAATTTCACTCTGTACAGCTAGCCAGCTCCTCATTGACACTGCAGCTTTTTCTACAATCAGAAAACAGCAGAATTGTGCCTCGGTGCCTAATGCTCCTGCATGTAAGGGGCCGGCAACATTTCACTCTGCACAGCCACCAGCTCCTCAGTGACACTGCAGCTGCTTCTATATACAGAAAACAGCAGAATTGTGCCTCGGTGCCTAATGCTCATGCATAGAAGGGAGACGGATCTGTGCTCTGGAGGAGTTCATAGAAGACTGGATTCAACTGTAACCTGTAACCTTCAGCTGTGAGAGGAGAAGAGATCAGTGCTCTGAGTTCATAGAAGGCTGTCTAGACTGAATGCATACCTGTGGGATGTAGACAGCTCTTACAAAATAAGACTGCAAAAGAAGAGAAACGACACAGTGAAATGTGTGTGTGTGTGGGGGGGGGGGAGTTGAACAAACTGACTTGGGAGCGAGCATGAACAGTGAAGGGGGAGGATGATGTCATCCCCCTTCAGCTAAGAAACACCCAAGCTTCAAGAGAACAGCCAAACTGATGAAGCGATACATCCCCTTTAATACATATACCTGTTTCAACTTACATACAAATTCAACTTAAGAACAAACCTGCAGTCCCTATTCCATTTGTAATTCAGGGACTGCCTGTACCAGGATGATAAAGATGAAATGAGGGTGGAGATTTGAGCAAGATAATTATCCCAAACAAATAGCCAAAGAACCTCTCAATTGGTTTCAGAGAAATAAAACAAAGCTGCTAGAATGGCCCAGCCTGAATCCAATAGAAAATCTGTGGAACTAACTAAAGCTTAGACTTCATAGAAGGAACAGACGGAACATTTAGGATTTGAAGAGTGGTGGAAGAATGGGCCAAACTCCCAACTGAGCAATGCATGCCACTAGTTTCTTCATACAGGAGGCGTCTTAAATCTGTCATCACCAACAAAGGCTTTTGTACAAAGTATTAAATACATTTCAATAAGTGTATGTGACACGGGGGATCCTGCGATCCTCGTCCCAGTTCGCAGGCACACCTGTGTGTCCCCAACAAGCGGCACGCTCACTCTGCCGGCCGGGTCCCTGCCTACTTACCCAGCCACGCTCCTGCTGCAGCTCCAGTCACCCAGCGTGCGTGTCCCCGCTCCCTAGGGCGCGCTGGTTCTGTGAAATTTAAAGGGCCAGCGCACCGGTAATTGGGTATTGCCGGTCGCTGCCCTCATTTAAGCCTGTCCCTTCCTGAGACTTGTGCCGGATCTTTAGTGCCATTTGCCTAAAGAGAAACCGCTCCTTGAGCCTCGTCTGTCTTACTGTGTACCGTACCATCCAAGCTTCCGTCCCTCGACCACGAACCTCTGCCACCTGTCCTGACCTACTGCCTGTCCCCGTCTCCGTCTAGCGATTCTGTACCACGCTTACCCTTGGCTGTCACTGCAAGCAAGTCACTCCAGTGGAAGCGACCTGGTAGTTTCCCGTCGCAGCAAGTCCATCCCGCTTTGCGGCGGGCTCTGGTGAATGCTGGGTGCTACTTAGATTCCGCTCCCTGGTGTGGCTTACGCCATCGCTTGCGGTGCTCTAGCGGATCCACTACCATTGTCCGTGACAGTGTGCAATACTTTCCCCCTGTGTCATTTGTCATCATCACAATTTATGGACATCTATGGTTAATTTATTAGTCAGTGTGGATTGGATGGGTTGTTACCGACATCTGGCCAGTATTTCATGTCAGTAGCACCTTTAGAAATATATTTTCTTAGAGAACTGGTGATGTTTTCAATACTTATTTTACTCGGTATATACATATACCATATACACCACCATTGCCGGAGTGGTGGAGTCAGGTGAAGAGGTGGAGTCAATCCTCTGGTATCCCACAAAGTCAAGAAGAAAGATGCAACAGCTTCTTTTGCTTTTTCCTGACACAGTACACTTCCTAACAAGAATCTGTTGTTGTTCCTTTGTTCTTTATGGTGTCATGTCAGGAGTGGTGTTAGTAAGGAAAAAAATTAAAGCGTCCCTAAGAAGTTACTAATTCTCATTGAAGAGACTCAGTGGTGTATGAAGACTTATTTTTTGACAATGCTCCATTAGAAAAAGTACGATGATTGGCCTGGACGGAAGTCTCCTCCACAATGATGATAACTCACCTGTAGGCAGCTATTTTGTGGTTAAATCTGAAAGAACATGGCACTCTAGTAGTTTGACCAATGGGCACAAATACCCATTTGGGACAGTCAGCCAGAAATCTTTAATGTATGACATGGACTTTGTGATGAAAAAAACTGCCTAAGGTGCCCAAGCATTGATGAAATACTCTCCTATCTCTCCTGGCAGTGCCCGTTTGCAAAAGCCCCATTGAATGTCATTAAAAATAAACTCTGTTTCTTGCATCTATCTATCATACCACTAAGTATAATATGGAATATTTGCTGGGAATCATACTGCTAAATGTGAGTCTAGAACCTGAACTTTCCAAGAAAGCTTTGTGGCTTGTCAGGAAACACCTTGTTATGAACTAGATGTCCATCAAGGACTGCTGCACACTGGTTAACGGCCTCCTCAGAGACATCATGAACAGTCTGGACATTGATGAAGACAAGAACTGATACCCACTCCTTCCCTCTGCCTGTTAAAGCTTTGTCCCTACCTTTTGCTTTGTTTCCCACTTTCCTATCCTTTATCACTTTCTTTTGTGCCTACTAACTAGCATATGTTGTGTTATTGGAATGTTATAGTGTGTAACATATGGTGTGGGCCTCCGCTTTTTTCTGTATGTTACGCTCCAGTGCTACAAAATATGTATCTGACATTTACTGCACTGTGTTCCAGCCTGCACTGCAGTATATTGTAAGTCTTACATCTTATTAAAATATTGCAGTTTTCTATAACGTTAAAACAGCTGTTTAGATATGGATGACTTCCTTGTGGAGGGGTATCTGGTTTGGTTAGTATGAGTTTTCTTTTTATTCGAAGATAGAGTTAATTTGCACCTTTAAGTAGTTGAAAATCCAATGTGCATACCTTAAAAGAATAATATATCAATATAAATATGCCATCTATGTCTGTGAATTGAATAGCCCTTTATCAAAGTTGTTGTCTCCTATTTTGTAAAGGGATTCATAGAATGTATGTAAGCCATGAAAATAGCTGCAGATACACATTATGGTGTGAAGTATGATTATCTTGCAGACGCTACCTAGGCATACCTTAACAAGGCTTGTTATAATAAATATGTGGGAACAGTTTTAACATACTGAGTCAATTCAAATTACTATCAATCCCCTTTAGCCGTATTTTAAACATTGCTCCACAGAATCCACAAAAACAATAGGTATACTGATTAACCAACATCTGATCTACATATACGTTATGATGTCAGTAAGGGGACAAGGAGTGGACTTATTCATTGAGTCTACTCCAAATGCAGCAAGTAGCTGTTAGTTACAGCTGGGACTTGCCATTTGTGGCTGGAATTGGGGATAACTCTGATCCTGGTCTTTTAACCCCTTTGATGTTGTGGGTCCCCACCACTACGATTAGATCATGGAGTACTGACCAGTTGTCATAGAAGCAAGGGGCCTAATAAGGGCCTCTATAGCTGCCATCTTGCTACTATTACACTCTTTCTATTGCACCCTGTACTACTGTAAAACAGTTTACAAGCGATCATGGTCAAGTAACCTAGGGGTACCAAAAGCACAAGTAGAATAAAGTTTTAAAAATATAAATAAAATATGAATAAACCCTTCTTTTTCTATTTTACAAAAAAAAATAAAAAAAGTTAAACTGGTATTGTTGAGTCTGTGAAAGTTCAATCTATTAAAATATAATATATCCCATACAGAGAAGGCCATTAAAAAAAATTAAAAAACAGTATTTTTTAAAAAACTATTAAAACACAGTACTGACTTGCAGAACGAAGATAACATTTCTGCATAATTAACTCAATAAAAACAAACCCCCTGCCCAGCCAAATTTATTTTTACATTCCACCCCACAATTTTTTTTTTGTTTCCCAGTACATTACAATAATTTTTTGGGGTTTCCCAATATATTACATGATATGGTAAATGGTACCATAAAAAATACATCTTGTCCCACCAAAAATAAGCCCTTATCAGTCTATGTAGACAGAAAAATAAAAAAAGTATGGCTTCTGGAAAGAGGGAAAGGAAAAGCAAATGCAACAATCCTAGTAGTGAAGAGGGGTTAAATGACAGAATGCTGAAGCAAGAACATCCGAAGTGTAAGTAATATATAGGCCGTGTTCACACGGCTTATTCCCGACGGATTTGTGAGCCGTATTGAGCTCACAAATCCGCCGTGAATAAGGGGCGGGACGGGGGGGCGGGGCCCGAGCGCGGCGGGGGTGCCGCAACCCGGCCCCATAGACAAAGCATTGTTTAAGGCGCGTACCCGGCGTAAATAATGTTCATGTCAGTGTCTCCCCGCCCGGCGAGAGCAGTGGATTACCGTAATGACAGGGACGGATTGGCGCCGTACTGCAGCGCAAATCCGGCGCGGAGTACGGCTCCAATCCGTGCCCAAATAAGCGGTGTGAACGAGGCCTTAGGAGAATGTTCTAGTTTTTATGTTATGCATATGCCATAATGATTACATCGCTGTGTACTAAGGTTTCTGTTAAGGTGTCAGTTCCCTTTTTATAAACCCCCTCCCCCTCCCGCCAAGAAAAAACACATTGTCAGCATTGTATTCCAACATACATACACCTACAGTACACGGCCAATAAAAAGTGATCTGTGTGAACAACTCAATGTAACATTCATATGCACTTGTTAACCTCATTTCAAAAACAGGGCCAACACATATGAAGGTGGTCTCTCCACATTTGCTACTCAAATGTTCTACAGAGGTTTCTCTTTAGATTTAGTACATAACTGGGCACCAAGCAATCGAAATATCTTAGCAAAGTCCAATAATTATTATAACATTATACATGATGATGTTCAAGGGAATCTATCACCAATATATTTTTTCCACTAATTAAAATGAGATACTGACACAGAATATTTTCTTCTTAGCTTTTTTTTATTTTCCGATTGTAGATTTCTCAATTCTACTGTCTGGATATGATTATAGCGGCAGCCATCTCGCCTGAGCTGCTTTTAACCGCATTTATATAAATGCTTTACAGCAGCTTCAAGGGCATAGGAGCCTGTGAAAAGGAGCAGTCCCACTGACTTCTATAGGAAATTTTTCCCGAAATGCTCTGTGACCTGGGAAGAAGATAGTGTGCACATAGGGGGAGATTATGAGCTTTGATTATCTAAATTTGCTGTACAGAACAGGAATTCTTAGAATATTAATAGGCCTTGTGGACAAAATGAAAAGTGCAAGATTTTAGGATTTTTTTTAAGAATATAGATAGTGAGATATATAAAACATAACCAAAAAATTAAAAAAAATATTTTTAACATACCAATTTTTTTTTATTACATATTACCATTAAGCTCAAGTATAGCTCAGGTATGGGTAACCAATTGATGAATCAGGTGACAAATATTTGGTGTGTCAAAACGACTTCCATAAACAGTTTTATCAAGACTGTAAGGGCATGTTCACTCGACGGATTTGAACGCGGTTATGGCCGCAGGTTCCGATGCGGTTTCCGTTGCCAAAACCACGTCCAAATCGCGCCCAGTTTATTAACATGGTTTCCTATGGGAAACCGCGTTAATATTCACACACCGCGTGTTTGAGAACTCTCCTGTCAATTCTTGACAGGGAGTCCTCAGCGCGGTGGCCGCGTGGTGCTGCCACGGGTGTCGCCGCGGCTAGCGGCGCGGTTTTCCCCCTGCCTACTAATTTGCATGGTGGCAAACCCTCGCTGCAAGCCGCGCGCCAAACCACGCCCCACTTGCGCTGCGACCACGGCCAGCGCCGCAAAAACGCGTCAGGAGACACGAGTTTGCGGTGAGATCAGGACGAGGTTTGGCCGCGGGAACCGTGGCGAAAGCTGCGGCCGAATCCGCGGCAAAATCCATCGTGTGGACGAGGCCTTAGACCATGGATAGATAATACTAGTGTTACCGGTTTCAGCTGTGTTAGCTTGTGTGGCATACTACTTGGTGCCTAAGCAGACATTTTCCAATTAAAAATGATAGCACTAAAGTTGACCAGGGCAACTTTATCATAGCAGAAACTTGACAAACTAACTAGAAAAAGTGCTATTCTAGGACATTAACATACTGTATCTACCAAGTCCTTGAGTGAAAAACATTCTTCAACTTGGCTATCGGGGCATTTTGATTCTTCTGACGGCATTAAAGGACATTTTAGACATTTATGGGGCCTGTAAGAATGAAGACATATGGTAAGGGGACCCCTGTTCTCAAGACAGTTGTGGGTTCCAGAGGTTGGACCTGCGTTTGACATTTATGGGGTATCCAGAGAACATGAGAATGTTTTGGATGAGAATACCTAAGTTCAAAATTCTCCTGCATTACTGAAAAAACATCCAAAATATGGGAAGCATTCACTTTGACGAGATGCATTTGACTATACAAATGTGCTAGAACACACTGTATACATTAATCCAACAAACCAGCCAGGTCCTTAAAGAGTTTGATATTTGATTTACCATCTAAAACACATTTTGATAATGCCAAATGAGATACATACAGTACATCAGTCTTCTACATATATCCAATCATCTGCCTACTTTAACCAGGTTTTAATTACGTGAACTTATTTATTGTCCAATTTAAATACTTATTATTACTATTCAGAAATATACATAACATCCTATCAAATTAAGGATTATTTAAGTGATTACCAGTGGTTAATGGATTCAGCATCACAGAAGCTATGTGAACAATGACTAAATAGCTAATGGAGTATTGTGTGAAATATAACTGTTCAGCATTTTTAAGTCACTTTCTGAAACTGAAGCTTTTTCCTAAAACCACAATCCACTTTACGCAAAATATTCTAATAATACATAGTACATAGAGCAGGTGCCATGAATTTGGTTAAGATGACAACAGTTTAGCTGTTGGCTTTAAAAGGTAAGTAGTACAACAAATAGTTTTTTATATTGTTATTGTTTGTTTCCTCCCAAATTCTATTGTTGTGTAATAAAGTCCTATGATGGTTGTATGAAAATAGGGTTTGAAACCGTATGGTATTTTCACACTTGAGAATTTAAAACATGGAAAAATCCAACGTAGAATTCCTGCCTAAAATACACACATTTCAATGAAGATTTTAGACACACTTTTAAATGTTGACACCTATTTTGTTGTGTTTTTTAAGACAATTAGCCCTATCTAATTGGTGTTAATCCATGTTGTGGATACCCAATTCAGAATCTGAGTGGATTCTGTGTCAAAGAAGAGACATGCCACGTCTTATTTTTCAATATCATTGTTTTTAAATCCACGAAGTTAAAAATCTTCCTAACAGTTCACTATGTGAGCTACATAGCATGCTTCCCATTCAAAAGAATGGGGCATGGATATCACAATTATTTTGTCTTAGAATCCTGCCATTCGAACATACCCTTAAAATTGTAACAACAATCTTGCTATACGTCTCTCTGAGCAAAACAGAGCCTGCTCTTCACAACAAGACTCACTTCCTGTTGAGGGTGTGGGTGGTCCTACAGCAGTGACTGATATTTCAGCTGTGGTATGCCTAGCTGAGCCTGTTAGAGGGACAGTGATAGTGGAGGGGTTCTATGAGCAGGACACAAAGCTACAGAACTCCAAAGGGTTAAAGTATGATAAACAAGCTCCTGTCCTGCTGATAAGACACAGCAGGGAATGATACCACCATGCAAAGAGAGGTGGTGGTAACCTAGGAAACCTTCTGTAAACAAGCAAGAGATCAAAACTGCTCTGAAATGAAGCAAAATCAGAACAGAAGTGTATTTTAAAATACTCTTTATTTACCTTTGCCCACTTGTTTAAAGTTAATCAATGTGATGGTACTACCTTTTTAATGAATTTATTCAGTTTAAAAAATAAAAATAAAAACTGTCCCAAAATACTAAGCTAGGGCCGCTTTACACTTAAATTTTGCATAGTAGTTTGGTGGATTTTAGCCCACAAATCAAGTGATCCATCACATGATTTGCAATGTGGAAAGCGTTACAAAAAATGCATAAAAAAATCAACACCCATGTACAAATGCCTTTTTTAGTGCACATAATGGACGTCCATGGGGTTATAAATGCTGCAAGCTGCCTGAAAAAAAAAACACTACACCTACAACATGCTGCATGTTGAAAAAAATGCCAGTGACCGAAAAAACACACCTAAATTTAAAAAACAAACTCTACAAAAAAACCCTCTGTAGTTCGTTACATATTTGTATAGTGATTTCCAGCTAACATCTGGCTGCTGCAATTTTTTTGCCAAAACGGTGAAACAACGTGCATTTTTTTCAAAACTGCAACATGTGAAACTGCTCTTAGAGTGATATAGTAAATATGTTCTGTAATATCCAAAAATGAGTTTCCTAATGTAACTTATACAGTGATTCTGCTCAAATGTATCAGTGTATGTTAATCAAAATGGCTTGTTCCTGGCCTCTATATTTAATGCACAGACATTGGTGGTAGCTGGTCAAACCCCTTGCTCCTTGAATTATTCAGAAACGGAGACAGACAAATTCAACTAAGAAAGTAAAATTGATTGGTTCATTGAATATCTTGAATATCTTCATGGTGATCTACTGTGACACTAAATTTACCGTATTCCTGGAAAATGGTCACAGATGCTTTTCAACCCTTGTATGATGGTGAGTATTATAGGCCTTAAGGGTCAGAGCACAATGTAATTTTTTGGACCGCTGTTTTGTTTTCTGCTATGTCTTCATCTACACCATATTTTAGTTTCATTACTATTTAAAAAAGTGGTTGGTAATTAACCTTAACAATTTTGTTGTTCAGAAACAGAGGAAAAAAATAGTTTTCCTAATTATATCAAGGCAGTCTCATCGTATAACTGGGGATTTTTATTTTTTTTTTTTTTACTTCTTTTCTCATTGTTTTATTTATTTTTTCTCATTTTATTTAATTGTATTTAGTTAGAGGGCTTAGACCAGATGCATTTAATTTAATTATGTTGTATACAATTGTCTCACATCGGGATCTTACAGTTCCAAACATACAAAAAGGCGCTGTTGACTGCTCTCTTCAATATACCACATACAAAAACAAAAAATATACTCCATATATTTTTTTATGACAGACTATGGCAGATATATACAACTACATAGGTGTATGTAAATAGAGAGTTCTAGCTCTCATATGCCCGGAGTTGTGCACATGATATTTGTAGATGGATAGAGTGTGCAATTGTAAAATTTGGCATAATTTAGTGTGTCCAACATCCCCGATGTACCTATATTTGGATTTTATTTTGCATGAAACATTTCTGTTTTTTTCATGTTTTCTAGGGGGTAAATGCCTCTTCGCTGCAAACTGAGTAGTAAATCTCCTTATATATAAGCAAAGTGTATATGAAAATTTTTTATATCTACATAGTTAATATACGGCTGTTCTCCATAAAATCCTCAAGCAAGCTAACAGACTTTTAACTTCTTTTTCCAAGGGTCTTTCTGAGATGACCTATAAGGACTATTAGAAACTTATATAGTATTTCACATTTCCTGGTGTTCGGGCCGGGCTGACTGTGGTGGCTTGGATTGTTCCCTTTGTGAGGGTTTTATGTCTGTATTGCTTTCCTAACCCTGACATTGAAGAATAATGGAATTATGTCTTTTTTACCAAAGGATTTTTTTTTACAAACCGTCATCTGTATCTAATGAATAATTGTTATTATTTTGGCCCTTTGGAGCCTTATTGCTCTTAGGTGTAAATGATATTGGTCTATGCTTCAGCTGCCAGTTAGAGAATCTCTCATCTTGTTTTTTTTTTCCAAACCTCTTGGACTGTCATATTTACATAGCTAGATAGCATTATTAGATTTTTGTGTGTACAATTCAAAGTGATAAGAACGTCTGTCAAATGATAGGCGGCACAAATTATCATAGCCAAATCAATATGCTGATGTAAAGACATTATATGCAATTATACAGAAGTGATATAGAGATTGTGGCTTATACACCAAATATTACAATTAATATTAATATCATGTGGATTTTTTTATTTTATAAAACACCACTCTAAGTCTACAACTTCTCTGGTATTTACTTTTAGTACACAAATTACATTAACTCTTTAATTTGATATAATTACTACACAACTGATACAAATAAAAATACCTTCAATGTAATATTGCCATATTTTATTCTATCACATGTGTGAAACCAGACAAAACAACATAATAAAGAAGACCTATTACTAGGGGATCATTATCTAATAACTAATAACCACACTGCAAAAAAAAAAAAAAATCTCTAAATACATCTAATATAAAAGTATAGAAAAAAAGGCTTTATATGCAGCATGCACATTATACAAATAGGCTGACTCCGCTCAGAAGTTGGAGCCAAGCTTACTGGTAGGTCGTCATGCCCAGTGCAACTCATGTTATCTTTTCATACACACTGGTGTATAATGTAAAAACATACAATTTAATGCTAACAAGGAACCTCCCAGTGCCACTATAGAGTTTTTCTGACAAAAATGCTGCCCCACTACCTAAAGAGTTCATGTGGAACAAAGGGGTCTTGCAGTACTGGTACAGAAAGTCTCATGACACTGGGAGGATGCACTCCACTTACTTCACCTGCCACCAAAGGACATATAGAACCCAAAGAAAGTTGCTTTTCTGTACAGATTTATGATGTGTCTGCAGAGCTACTTCTTCTATAACTGCAAGAAGCCATTTACTGTACAATCTCCAGGTTTTACAATCCCCTGCAGGATTTCTCATTTTGTGCACCAGGGTTTATGGGAAGATGATATGGGCAGTGTTGGGCATAATAAAGAAAGAGCCTGAAGCTCTTCGCAGGTAAGTTAGCCTACCTCTACAAGCTTGTATAAAGCCTGTTATTTATGGAGGACCATTTGTCAATTAAAACAAGTAATTTTGACTAGAGATAACTGCTGTACATATTTTCTGACTTTCTAATGTATAATTTCACTATTTAGCAACTGTACCACCGTCAGTGGGTGATACCACCAATTATCACATTGTTGTGATCAGACACTATCATTCACTACAGAGCACATTGTCTGCTGATATCCAGTGCATACCCATCGTCGTCTAACAAGGGAGGATGAAAGGAAATCCCCTATTTTGGGGAGCAGCTTGTCAGGTAGGTCTTGCTTAATTTTTTAAACCTCAAGCAAATACCAAACCCATTGGAAAAAGGCCTCATCATGGTGACTTTGTACTGTGTTGTGCTACAAAGTTATTATGCCCTCAAAGGAATGCTGTTCCTAGGGGATAACATTCTCCTTGTAATGTGGCGTCTGATGATACTCTGCATGAAACCAGCAAGAATTCTACTGGCACCATATTACACTCCTAAGTGTCACTAGTTTGTTCAAGGGGAAAAAATGCCAGAATAAACACTGTGTCTCTGTGGGAGGGATTTTTTAATTATTGTATAGTGTTTTAGTAATTTCTAGAAAATGTACTAACTATGGTAGCCAAGCTCTCTTAGGTCAGGAACACAATGCCCCTTTTTACATGATTCCATTACATACATCAGGCATTTCTTCATAAAATATTTCTAAAAATATATGAATAAATGGAAAAATAGAAATAAAAATTCAAGTTAAAAAAATATTTGCTGCTAATTTTTCATTGTGTAGCAATACATTAGTCCAAAAACTCCCTAACTAAATGACTTCCAATTTTTATATTTCACCTACTGGCTAATTACAACATAGTAACATAGTTTATTGAATACATATTATTTACTTCATTGTATTTGCTAAATTGCACCACATACTGTGATTCCCCCACAAAATACATTTAGGGCCACATGTATGAAAACTGTCTAGGTCTAAGACTGTCTTTGTTGCCCATAGCAATAAATCACAGATCCCCTTTCATTTTTTCAGACTACCATATAAAATGAAAGGGAGCTTGAATTGGTTGCTATGGGCAACAGAGAAAGTCTTAGACTTGGGCAATTTGTTATAAATGTGACCCTTAAAGTTTAGATTTATATTAGCTATTACTGTCTGGGTAGATATGAAGGGAATGTAAAATATTGTAAATGGATTTTCCTTTACAGTTAGAACAATATTGGTACTAGTGTTTAAATTTGCATAGTTAAACAATGCTTTAAGAAATTAAGCATATATTTAAGTAGATTAAGTAGAACAATGAAATCAAATAGAGTTAGCCAGTAAACCTCAGTTTTATGAGGAACATCTTGCTGGAGGGGGGCCAGTGTGAGGGTCAGACTGAGAAACATGCAGATGATCTCTTTACATACATTGACGTATTCCTTAAATGCAAACCTCCCAGTGCTACTACTCTTTCAATTCTTGTAGTTCTGTGACTTTAGATTAATAGTAAGATAATTATACAACATAAAAAATAAAAAAGAATTTCATTTATTCAGCTGCTTTATGGACAGTGATAAATATCAGATGAAGAATACTTCAGATACATAAGATGGAATTTATAAAGCAAACACATCCTCAAATATAAAACATATATATATATATATATATATATATATATATATATATATATACACACATATATATGTATATATATATATACACACACACACATGTATATGTATACATATATGTGTGTATACATATATATATGTACACGCACACACACATATATATGTGTGCATTCCACACACATATATATATGTATACACACGTATATATGTATACATATATATATATATATATGTGTGTGATATATATATATATATGTATATATATATATATATATATATAAATATATATATATGTTTATATATACATATATGTATATATACGTACACAGACATAGAGAGAGTTAATGAGATATGAATAGACAGACACTTTTTTGGCTCATCAAGTATGAACCAGAAAAGCTTTTAGTTTCAAATTTTTGAGTAAAAATAGGCAAAGGGATAAGGAATCATTTTAGGTACTAACCTCGAAAGTACTCTGTTTTCATTTGCTGTGCCTTCTTTGGTGGCATTACAAGGGCATGTTTATTTTCGTTATTTTTGAACAACGCCAGGCGCACAGCTGGGTCTAGATGAAAAGGTACATGTTAAAATTAAAAGGGAATGATTTGTTTTGTTCTTGTAAAGGTTAAGTTACTCTTTCTAGGACTAAAAGGCAACACGGTTTCATGCAGTTTCTGAACAAAATATGGTGTCTTCAAAAAGTGACACCCACAAACTAGAAAGCAACAAAAGTTCTCCTTTAAATGGAATATTCTCTACCTGATAATAATTTAAGGCTGATTCCCATTTATTGAAAATAACAAAGAAATACAAAGAAAACCACCTTTTTTAAAAGGGAAATAATATAAATCTTAGACATATAAAATTAAAACCGTAATATAAATCTTTTACACATAGAACATGAAGAGTTTTACTAAACAGTTTTATTTTACAGAGGTCTATTTGTTAATAGAAATGTGACAGAGTAAATTGTATACCTTAAATGTCTCTAATCAACAATCCACTACGCAGATGAAAAATTCTGTAACATTGAGGACTCTGAAACCTTGAATCAATTTTTCTAATACAGTTTCATCTTCAAAGCATGTCTGTGCTATGATGCTTCTCATTTGTTAGGAAGAGCCTAATTTTTTAAAGACTCCATTTGAAAACCACTGGAATTTCAACATGAGACTAGATGCAATACAGATAGTACATCTTGCTATCAATGTGTCTTTCTGCTCAGCAATGTAGTAAATGCAGAACTACCTTTGAATTATACCACTACTGGTAAAATACATAACTAGTAAAAAATACAGTAGTCACTATACATTAAAAACAAAGTTATGATAATTCAGGTATATGTGTATATCATTTAAATACATAAACATACAATAAATCATAACTAGATATGTCATTATCTCAGAAACGGCTATCAGGAACTTAGAATAATCAACCTTCATTTTCACGTCCTTTAATGGTTTAGCACACATCATTGATCTTTAGTACTTCAGTAATAAAGAAAAGTTGCAATTTAATTGTAGTTAAAAAGGTTAAAGATAACAATGGTAAAATCGCAGTTTCTGGCCACAGTGAATAAAAAACAAAATTTATCGTTTGTCCTTCTTAAAATAACACCAAGGAATTTATAGAAAACATGATTTCCAAATACAGGAATCTATAGCTTTATAACATTTTCCCTGTCATGACAGAGCTCTCTGTAGCAGAATAAATTAAAATAATAGGTGCAAATAAAGATAATGGTGTTGTCTACAGAAAGCAGTAAGATTCCAGCTGTCACGCATCTTACTACAAGCTGGAAGATTGAACTTGACATTTTATTAATGTTTTTTCTATATGCATTTTCTTTAACAAATAATCCACAATGTCTGAATATCAGTATATTTCTAAATGACATGACAGAACCCCTAATATCTTACATAGAGGGGCTTTTCCTGCACAATGATAGCCAGGAACGCTGATATGCACTGAGAAACCTCAGTGACTTCATCCTTAGAATCTGGAGGAAGGAGGGGATCTCAGAAATCAGACTTTTCCCAATCATAATGTTTTGGCTTATCCTTGGGATTCTCTATAACATTAGAAGATGGAAATAATCCTTTAAAATTAACATACATGGATGGGTAAGGTGTTAGGCCTCATACTCACTCCATTATACCAATAAATGAAATAAAAAAAATAAATGTAACTGAAATTGTGGCTCATCATTTGCATAGTGTCCGAGTGGTTGTGTATGTAGCTAGGATAGGAAAATTAGGCTGTAAAACCCATTTTATACAATGCTGCACAATATGTTGGTGACATAAAAAACAGATGGCTAATAGGTTAAAATAGCGGAGAAGATAGGTATAGTTAACCTGCTGACCACCACTTGGATAACCAACAGCCATTCCTATGGCTAAAAGGAAGATAAGGTAATATTATTAGTATCATAGATATTTGATTGTGCTTAAAGTCGGCTTGGTTGTTATTTGTTGAAAGCGGAAATCAGAATGCCTTTATTTAAGGCTGAAAAAGGTGACGGAACCATGGAGCTCAAGTGAGGTAATTTGTAAACTCTGATGTATTCCATCTGTCTTCTGAAATATTAAATACATCTTGACAGACCAAAAGCGAATATAATCATGATTTTATGCCCATTTTCCACTTTACGATATTTACCTCCAGGATACATAAGCTCTTGGTGGCTACAAATTAGGCCAAAGTTCTTAGGTACATAATGGTACATCCTTGCATAGTTTTAGGCTTACATCAATATCTTTCTTAGAAATAAAGAATAATAGATCAATTAAGAAGTTATTCAGGCTTTATTTATCCTTGGAACCATAGTACAAATGATCTGAATCCATCAAATATTTTAAAAAAATGTCAAAAAAACTCCTGAAATGTCTATACGGGTGGAAATATAAAGTATTGCAAGTCCAGTAGATATCGTTTGTTCAGACCTTTCGGGACGCTCCAGTCTTTCATGTGGGGTAAGCTATGGATTAGATTTGTGCAGTTTTCATAAGACTGTACTCTAATCCTGTCCCCTGAATGAAATGAAAACACAAAGGGATGAAATCTAATGAAAAAGGCCTGTTTTATATTGCCTGGTGGTACAATAACATAATACTGCACTGTCATGCTTTACAAAGCTTTAAGGTTCTCTGGAAGGACATGCTGTGCTTTAGAGAAATGAGACCCTAAAACATTGCTTGGTAAATTTAAAGAGATGAAGTGGGCCTAATACCAAGAGGTTTGAACTGAAATCCAGTAGGCAGACAAATTTTAACCCATAAGCATTACTCATACGTATGATACAGTGATTAGAGTCCATGAAAATCTGTGGTTCCAAATGACTTACCCAACAATTTTTTATGTTTTGCTTGCTTAGACTTCATTTCTGGGCTCTTTTCAGCATCAGTTGTGCAGTAGATGCCTCTTTAAAGCCCCTACGGGAAAAGACATTTACATACATACTTTACATCACGCTCATGATGACACATCAAGATATAGTAAAAGGAAGTATTTTACATACCACTCCTGGGAAATTTTTTCCTCTTTCTCCGATTTGATGGAAATGTCAGTATTGGACTTCATGCTGTACACATGTGACAAATTTTGTTTCTCCGACCTGACATTAGATGAAATAGTAGCCTAGATCAGTAAATCAGTTAGAATCGAGATGTACTTAGGCTTTGTAGTCTAAAGCTGCTCCAGCTAACTGTTTATGCATTCCAAAATCTAAAATAAAATCTACTTTAAATAGTGGTGGAAAGCTTTATCGTGAAAGGTTCAAAAAGTCTGTTAACATTTGGAAATGTTTACACTTCAATTACTTAAAGAACATTTCAAAAATTATCGTCAGCACACAAATCCTGACCTGCACAGTAAAAACATCCGTATCTACAGTATATCTAGATACACATATAAAACTAAATATAAGCAATGGGTGCTTTTAAATGATTAAACAGTCTGCAGTTATAATTATTTCAGCTGATTTTTGGTATTAACACAATGACACAATAAGGTTATGTTCACACGGCGTATTTGAAATATGTATTTTGGTACGTATTACATACCAAAAAACTGACCAAAATACGTATTTAACAATGTTCCTATCAGATCTCATTGATTTCAATGTAGAATATGTACCGTCGTTCACACATTTTACATACATTATTGTATTCTGTTTTGTGGACACGTACAAAAAAGAGACATGTCAATTCTTGATCCATTTTTATGCATGTAAAATCCCCATAGGAAACAATGGGCTGCGTTTCTGGAGGCTAAAAAACTTATCCAAATACATGCCACACTTTACGGTACTTATTTAGATGCGTTTACATGCCTAAAATACACATTGGAGCCAAATTCACGTTAATTTAAAAGAAAACATAATGAAAACAATTCCGAAAAACATATTCAAATACACATCAAATACGTATATAATACGCATTACAGGTGCATTTTTGGATACATTTTTTTGGATGCAGATTTCGGACTGATTTCAATACGTTAATTTACATTTTAAAAAAATGTATCAGACATGCTGCGTATAGATGAGTTCTAGATTTATGTGTGTGTAATTATAACGATTTAGCTGTGCACCATTTAAATTAAATGTTCACTTACTCATATATCTGTTTTATTTATTATTTCCCAAATCATGTGCTGGGGAATTGCTAAACATATCTATAGAGTGGTTGTCACAATGCAATCCCCAGTTCCCGCTCCGGACCACGGACACATTCGTGTCCCTGACCACTGCTCCATCCCGCACTTACCTTTAGCCACTCCTATTTTACTCTCCTCCTCCGCTCGTTGCCATTGCGCACGTATCCTAGGGCATACACGCTGACTCTTTGGGGTTTAAAAGCTCAGCACACCTCTGACCAACAATCACCAGGCACTTGTTTCTTTCTAGGGACTCCTTCCCCTCTTCCCTGACAGTTTGTTGGTGTTCCTGCCTGTTCTTTAGTGCGTTGTTGTCTGTTGTTTGTATTTCCTGGTTTGATCCTTGGTTCACATTTTCTGACTGCTCCTTGCCTGTGAACTGACAACACCTCTGCCTGATCCTGCCATATCTTATTGGCACCTTGGCTGTCACTAAGAGCGACCATATCAGGGGTAGTGACCTGGGAGCTCCCCAAAACCAAGTCCAACCCGCCTTGTGGTGGTATCCAAAAAATGTATCCAAAAATGCACCTGTAATGCGTATTAGATACGTATTTGATGTGTATTTGAATATGTTTTTCGGCAGTGTTTTCATTACGTTTTCTTTTAAATTAACTTGAATTTTGACCCAGTGTGTATTTTAGGCATGTAAACACATCTAAATAAGTACCGTAAAGTGTGGTAGGTATTTGGATACGTTTTTTTAGCCTCCAGAAACGCAACCCATTGTTTCCTATGGGGATTTTACATGCATAAAAACAGATCAAGAATTGACATGTCTCTTTTTTGTACGTAGCCACAAAACACAATGCAATTATGTATGTAAAATGTGTGAACGACGGTACATATTCTACATTGAAATCAATGAGATCTGACAGGAACATTGTTAAATACGTATTTTGGTCCATTTTTTGGTATGTAATATGTACCAAAATACATATTTCAAATGCGCCGTGTGAACATAACCTTATTGTGTCATTGTGTTAATACCAAAAATCAGCTGAAATAATTATAACTGCAGACTGTTTAATCATTTAAAAGCACCCATTGCTTATATTTAGTGGGAGAACATGTTTTATATGTGTATATAGATATACTGTAGATACGGATGTTTTTACTGTGCAGGTCAGGATTTGTGTGCTGACGATAATTTTTGAAGACTGGGGGGCTGCTTAGAACCTGCTCCCTGGCATGGTTATTGCCATCTCTTAGAGTACCGCAGCGGATCCACCACCTGTGGCTGTGACAGTAATTACACAATAATTTTACTAATACATAGCTTAAAATCCCCTGCATCAATATGCAGACATAAATAATTTTGCCTGTCCACGCATATCGCTAGAGGAAGCCTGGAAGCTTACACTTTTATTCTAGAGCATTATGTAAGACAAATTAAATATTTTTATTAATAATTATTGATTATCATTATAAAATAAAATACTAGTTTTAGTTTAGACCATGGTAAATAATAAATTGATCATCTTAGAACACTTTTTTAAAAAAAAATACATTCTTAAAACGCCAAAGGAATGCTGGATACTAATGTATGAACAGGGCTGCCCCAGTTTTCTGGTGTGCTTTGAGCCAAAAAAATCAGTTGTAGCCCTGTCCGACAGAAGTATGAACTGTCCTATGCTAAAATCTGGCGCATGCTGCGACAGATCCGACACTTTTGTACATTATGTACCAATTCTTACGGGGCATCTCGCCAGATTTGTATGACTAGATTTGTGGCGCGAAAGTGTTGGACTAATCCACACCAATTTTATAGTGGCATGTCTGAGACAAATATTGGCTCATGAATGTGTCGCAAAAGTGTTGGACTAATCCACACCAATTTCATAGTGGCGTGGCGATACAAATATTGGCGCATAAATGTCTCACAATGGCACACATTTATAAAGTGCTGTGAGACACTTTCATACATATTGGCGAATGCTGCACTTACTTAAATGTACAAAAGCATCACATGTAATCATGAGGACTCAGATAGTAAATGAATATATCATAATTCTTTATTAGATGATTATTAAAAAAGTCATAAAAATGAATAAACACTGTCATAAAGGTTGGGGTTGGTGCACCAAGCAAGAGTATTATCATAGCCCACAATAGGAAATAAATAATTCATCACAGTATGGCAGCTTTAAAGGGGTTTTGTCAAGAAGTAAAATTGATGTGGGAAGCGTGGAAATGAAATAACAACAATTTTCACCATTCGTTATTACTAAAAAATCTGCACCGTTTTTGTTTTAGCTGCTCCTTTAGTGATTCATTGTTTACAGCTGATCTCCAGGGGATACGACCAGGGCTGAGAGCTCCTCAGTCCTAGTCGCACATGCTCAGACATCACCTCTCTTCTCAGGTAGCTACTGAGTGTTCAAAACCCGGGTGCTGTCATTCTACTCCTGTCCTTTGGACTAGTTAGTAATTAGTCAAACAGTGCAAATAGCTAAAAAAAAGAAACCTCAATGAGGAATGTGCATTGATAAAGAGAAAAAAAAAATCCACAGGTTAAGTTCCTGCAGGCATTTGAACCTAGGATCCTTGTGCTGTGAGGCAAAAATGTTACCTCTGAGCTACAGTGTAGCTACTTACAGTTCTATACATAAAAAAAACCTTTCTTTCACTGGAGAGAGAAAAGGCCTGGTGATGTCATCCTGCTGGGTCACATGATATGCAATTCAAACAAATCACACATGCCCCCTTCTGAGCACACAGAGCTGAAGAGCTGGATGCAGGAGGTATGAAATGAGATTGTGGCAAAACCCCTTTAACTGTACATAGAATATATAACAACTTTTATTTCAACCATGTATATTATTAAATTATTTTAAAAAAATAGGTTGAAATGTATCTTATCTTGTACATTCAGGTGTACAAAAGTTGCAAATATTTGTGTTCACTGCGTGTGTTCTAAGATTTGTGACTTTTTGGCAGTTTTTTGCCACATTTGCTAGTTTTAAAACAAGGGAATAGAGTTTAGTTGGAGGGACAGGGTCTCGCATATCCTGACACAGTTAATAAATTTTATGCCAGAAAGCGGCATAAATTATTGTTGAAATTGAGTTTGAAATAGACCCGATGCCTGTAATGTTAAAAGATGCACCAAATGTATTAAAATACATATGTCTGCTAATACAAACAGCACATGAGTAAGATGTGTCCAATGTACTAAGAGCAGCATTTTCAAACACAAATCATAATAATTTCTCCCCATAGTTTTAAAAGCCAAGTCCAAACTTTTACATACGATCCTATTTTAAGTGCTTCAGAAACTCACAATGTCACATCCAAAGCAAACAAATAGACTTGTTGGAAATGCAATAATGTTTCATTTATCTCTGGAAACTGAATTGTCTATTTATTAAATTAGTGGTAACTGTTGATTGGATTTAACTATCAGGTGACCTCTTTTAAAACCAAGATATGTACAAGCGCTGTTGCCTCTCTCTTGGCCTCCTGGCAAGCATCCCTGTGGTTTTGTTACCACTCTTTAGTTCTCAGGGAATTAAGCAACTGTTAAGGTGGTTGACTCACTAAAAAGCTTAGCTTGCAACATCTAGGCAACAGCAATACTTTTTCCAAATACATTTCTCTTTTAATGTTACCTTGGTCAGGAGATAAGATAGATTGTATTGGTTACATTCCTGATCTCCCTTCCTGACTAGATAGGGAATAGGGATGTCACATGGACGGACTGCAACTTTAGAACAGAGTGTGTTATTTCTAACAAACAAAGGAGATTAATTGCTTGTAAGCTCTGAAGCCTTCTTCACTTTAGATTACATCCTCTGCACTTATGTCAGTGCAATTAAAACAGCTGGGAAAATGGAGTTGATATGCTAAGTACTTCTGAAGAACAAAACCCACAGCCTGACCAGGAAGACTGAGGAACCATGAATCTAAAGCTGTATGTTGCTCTGTGAAACAGCATGGTGAGACAACCCTTTTAAGTTTGTCTGTGAGGGTCCACTATCATGTAATTTGTCATTCTGAGCATCATTTGGACTTGGTGCTAATTGTATTTCCTATCTGTTTCTTTGTCTGTTTTCTTTGTTTAGAAATTAAAGGAACAATAAACCTAGCAATGAGCAATGAAAGCAAAAGGAAGAATTTCTTTTACATTTTGGCTACCAGTCTAAATGTTCTTTAGTTTATAGAAATCTTGCAGACGGCACAGATAAGAATGTAGTGCTTAGTCAAGGAATGGGCCTTAGCCTTTGTAGTCACCTACTGCAGACAGGGCAGTGGAAGAAGTCTCCTTCTTCAGGTGCTTGCATTAAATCTAGACAATTTGTGAGGAGGCAAAAGACTGATGTTCTGGGATCCATAAAGGGGCCCAACAACCTCTGATTTTGAATAGTAAACTTGAGATTACATTGTATTAAGTGTCAATATAATATCTTAAGTCATATTACCTGCTGCCAAGACCGTCTTTTTTATATCTATGCTCCCTATCTTGAGAAGAACCCTCAGGATCTGCCCAGGCCTCTTGTGGGAACCATGGTAAGGCATATTCTTCGTCTTCATTATGGACATATTTCTATAGACAAGAAAATTGTTAAGATTGGCAGTAGGCATGTTGCCAGTCATATTGATACAGAAAGTAAATTCTTAACAGAGAAGGCAGAGACAGTTTATTACATACTCCTAAATTACTGAGGCTACCATATCAGCTCCATTAGCATAAGAAGATACCTATGTGAAAATGAAATAAATAAGACAAAATGTCCCCCAAATTTCTCTTATGACCTTATAGGATACATAAATGAAGGTAACTAAAACTACACTTCCTGTGTATCAAAAAAGATTGTGACTAAAAATGTGGGGCACATTTAGGGTAAGTTCACACGGCTTATCTTGGGATGCATGTTGCCACTTATTGAGAGCGTACTGTGCTCTAATCCATCTATCCATTAACTGAAAAAGTACCCTGGAAAAAAAGTGGTTAAAAACCTATTATCACTCAAATATAGAACATTTTCCAGGAGTTTATAAGCAGGGGGCTCCAAGATAAGACCTGCATCATATAGGAAGACATTTCTCTAAACACATCAGACTCCCTTGTCAGAAGTGATTTTCATTGAGATGTGCAGCAGATGTATATAACCTTTTCAAACCGCTCAGGTTCTGCCATGTAATATATACGGGTGCATGTGTTCTTTTCACCCTTTTCACTTCAGACTAATTTGAGTGGTTGCCTAAAAGACTTAAGTAGTTATATTTCCTTAAAATGGCACGAGCATAACTACTTAGGTGATTATTCTGCTTTATGAAAATGAACTTAATCAGTGTACAATGAAAAGTTATACAACTTTCTTAATTAGCTTTATGTTTCAATTGCTCATCAATGAAAGAGAACATTCTTATCTACATTTAGAGGCAGAAAAGGTACAGACGTAGACCTGCTTTTAAGCCTTCTCACAATTCTACCCTGTGTAGATAATCCTCTCTGATCTAAATAGCCTGCCTTCGACACAGTAGCCGAGAAATGTGTGCGGCTGCTATTGATGTACTGAGCTCACAGATCATTGTCAAAACTGTATCCAATGCTCAGACGAGAGCTGGACGTGGTTTGTGTGTGGTTACTGTCTCTGAATCTAAGCCCCGTTCTCATTAACAGATGGCAAAGAAAAATTAGAAAAAATAGAAACATAATATAGATTAGAAAGTTATATGACTTTTCATTCATAGGGCTTGTCCCCACGGTAGGTTTGTCAGTTGGTATTAGAGACGGTTTTTGGATTTGAAAACCATCTGTAAACCGACTGTCAACCTTTTACATTGATTTAAATAGAAAATCCGTTCAGCAGTTCACACTGAACGGATTTTCTGACAGTTTTTTACACAGCCGGCATTCCTAAAAATTTAGAATTTGTTCATTCTTCCGCCCGGTTTTCGGGCAGTACATGAACATGTCAGTGGTTGAGGGGGTCGGGCAAATCTGCAAAGTGTGGACAGAACCATCCCCCAAAACCACTTACAAGATGTCAAAATACCGTCCATATTCTTTTAATCAGCCGTTTGGACGCACCCATATAGTAATTAAGCTTTATTTGCATGTACAACACCAACCAATGTAGCCTAGGGCATTCAAAAACTATTTAGTATAGCAGTGCTTGAACCAAAAATCATAGGCTCCAAAAACGCACCCCAAAATCATAATCGGAATTACTTTATAAAATATATTGAAAGTATAATATAGCATAAAAAAATGTAGTTAAATAGCAGGCAATCCATACAGAAGGTGCAACCTCACTGGCAGACCTCTCCAGTTATGTAGAAAATACCTCAAAAAATTTGCATATAAAGTATAAATAATAGTTACTCATAAAAAGTGTACTATAAGCAGCATAAGAGATCAGCACAAATAGCACCAGAAAGGAAGCCACAAAATAGGACATTTTTGATACAATCACAAAAAGCAGTACTCCATCTGAACAGAGAATGCCAGGAGGGCACAAACCATGCCAAGTCAACTGTGTACATGACATTTTATTTCACTACCAATTCAGCATTAAAGCTCTTGGATGTAACTGCTGCAGCCAACCAGTGGACATGGCAATCACATGCCACTTCATTGATACCCCACTCACATCCTCAAATGTGATATCAATGTAAAGAGAAGTCTCCACTGAGACCACTAAGTACCAACTGGATGTAAAGAAACAACAGGGTGACTACCAAGGCTTTTATGCTGGATCAGCAGAGGATTTAAAAAGTAATGGCGACAAGTATGAACATTGGTGCTGACCGGCCAGTTCTAAATGGCTTTAAGGTAGTATAGAATGCGCCAGAATGTATAAACCTGTTCTTCTGCAGGTCATACATACAGGTGCAGTCTAGTGACAATACGACAAGTCAGGCTCAGGCAGACCACCTATAACCTGGCTGTTCTGTTATGGCGTCAAAGATTTATAAATGTGTCTAATTCTATGAATGTGGTGCGACACATCCCCAGAACGGCCCAAATCTTTGGCGCATTAAAAAGTATTGCTCCTGCACTTATCACACCAAAGACTGAAATGAGACTATTCATACATCTATAGAACAGATCTACTAAAGCTTTTAGATGCCATATAAGTGAAACAGCCCCATTCTTACATGTTGCCCTAAGTGTATATATACATACACACACACACACACATATATATATATATATATATATATATACAGTCATATGAAAAAAGTTTTGGGCACCCCTATTAATCTTAATCATTTTAGTTCTAAATATTTGGGTGGTTTGCAACAGCCATTTCAATTTGATATATCTAATAACTGATGGACACAGTAATATTTCCGGATTGAAATGAGGTTTATTGTACTAACACAAAATGTGCAATATTAGTTATTAGATATATAAAATTGAAATGGCTGTTGCAAATACCCAAATATTTAGAACTAAAAATGATTTAGATTAAAAGGGGTGCCCAAACTTTTTCATATGACTGTATATATGTGGGATAGGAGCCAGCCATATACAGGGATACCCCTTTATCCACCAGGGTTACGTTCCAGATAAGTGTGATGGATAACGAAACGATGGATAAGGAGGCAGAAAAACAAAAACTACTGTACAGTATATTATAATGTAATAATGTAACAAGGCATAAAGAACATTGTTAGCAGGATACAGTAAAAGATGATGTGGCTTTATGGCACCAACTAAAGTAGCTGCAGTGAATAAGGGATGGTTGTATACTCATAGATATTGAATATGAAATGTTGTATTTGTGAAGCGAAACGATGGATAACGAGGTTTTTGCAAAATTGATGGTGATGTAACTGTGAAATGATGGATACCGAAGCGTTGCATAACGGGGTATTACGTATGTTGTCAGCCACAGTAAGTGGTTGTCAGCTGTATATACCATATATACTCGAGTATAAGCCGACCCAAGTATAAGCCGAGGCACCTACTTTTGCCACAAAAACCGGGAAAGCTTATTGACTCGAGTATAAGCCTAGGGTGGAAAATGCAGCGGCTACTGGTGAATTTTAAAAATAAAAATAGATACCAATAAAATTACATAGGTAGTTTAATGTCCCCCATAGGCAGGTATACGTAGTTTAATGTCCCCCATAGGCAGATATAGGCTGGTATAGGCAGTTTCATGTCCCCCATAGGCAGATATAGGCTGGTATAGGCAGTTTAATGTCCCCCATAGGCAGGTTATAGGCATGTATAGGCAGTTTAATGTATCCCATAGGCTGGTATAGGCAGCTATATGTCCCCCTAGGCAGGCTATAGGCAGGCAATTGCCCCCATAGGCAGGTATAGGTCCTCATAGGCAGGGTATAGGCAGGTATAGGTCATTATAGGCAGGTATAGGTCCCCCTAGGCAGGCTATAGGCAGGTATAGGTCGCCTAGGCAGGCTATAGGCAGGTATAGGCAGGCATAGGTCCCCCTAGACAGGCTATAGGCAGATATAGGTCACCTAGGCAGGCTATAGGCAGGTATATGCAGGGTATAGGCTGGCATAGGTTCCCTAGGCAGGTATAGGCAGTACTAGGCAGGTATAGGCAGTACTAGGCAGGTATAGGCAGTATAGGCAGTACTAGGCAGGGTATAGGCAGGTATAGATAGTACTAGGCAGGTATAGGGCAGGTATAGGCAGTACTAGGCAGGTATAGGCAGGTATAGATAGTACTAGGCAGGTATAGGCAGTACTAGGCAGGTATAGATAGTACTAGGCAGGTATAGGGCAGGTATAGGCAGTACTAGGCAGGTATAGATAGTACTAGGCAGGTATAGGGCAGGTATAGGCAGTACTAGGCAGGTATAGGCAGTACTAGGCAGGTATAGGCAGTACTAGGCAGGTATAGGCAGGTATAGATAGTACTAGGCAGGTATAGGGCAGGTATAGGCAGGTATAGATAGTACTAGGCAGGTATAGGGCAGGTATAGATAGTACTAGGCAGGTATAGGGCAGGTATTGGCAGTACTAGGCAGGTATAGATAGTACTAGGCAGGTATAGGGCAGGTATAGGCAGTACTAGGCAGGTATAGATAGTACTAGGCAGGTATAGGCAGGTATAGGCAGTACTAGGCAGGTATAGGCAGTACTAGGCAGGTATAGATAGTACTAGGCAGGTATAGGGCAGGTATAGGCAGTACTAGGCAGGTATAGATAGTACTAGGCAGGTATAGGGCAGGTATAGGCAGTACTAGGCAGGTATAGATAGTACTAGGCAGATATAGGGCAGGTATAGGCAGTACTAGGAAGGTATAGGGCATCGTTTTAAAACAAAAAACAACCACTTACCTCGATCCCCGCTGCTCTGTTCTCCGGGCGCGCTCCTCGGTCTTCTCGGCACAGGCGGGTGACGTCATCAGGCCGCGCACGCAGCGTGATGACACACGCTGCCTGTGCCGGAAACTCCGGACGGCCGCGAGTTTGCGGCCGCCCGGAGTCCACTGCGGAGCAGGGAGCGCTTGCTCTCGGCCCTGCAGTGGGTATCTCTTCTCCTGCATGCACTCCGGAGGAGTCGCATGCAGGGGAAGAGATAGCTGACAGGGCACGGGCCACCCCAGTGCCTGGACGCTGTCAGCTGACTCGGGATTCAGTTATATGCGCTCCCTGAGGAGTCGCATATAACTGAAGCGTCCCTGTCGGCGCACGGGCCATCACAGCGCCTGAGTGCCGACAGTGACTCGAGTATAAGCCGAGGGGGGATTTTTCAGCACATTTTTTGTGCTGAAAAACTCGGCTTATACTCGAGTATATACGGTGGTTAGTTTGGTTGTTCAGGGTCAGCTTTTATTGGGATTGGGTGTCTACTCCCCGTGTTCCAGGACAGATTTTGTGCAGGTCTCTTGAGGCTTATAAAAGCCTGGTGCTACAGGTGATCAGGGGGTGTGGTCTGCTACCTGACAGTGGAGCAGCAGAGGAGCTGGAGAGAAGCTCTGGCCCCCCTGGGGCTTAAGAGAAGCCGGGTGGGAGACTAGGTGAAAGTGAGGAAGTGTATTGTGGGACTGGACTTTAGGTCCATCTCACACGTTAGAGAGGGTTTCTCTGTATATGTTTAGTCAGTGGCCTAATGGCCTGGGGTTTTCGGTTGTATTTTGTTTCTGTTTTTCCTGTGCCTCAATAAAGCTGGCAGATGCCAGTGTTAAACTAAATCCTAGTGTCAGAGTGCCATATGTTGGTGTGCCAACCATCTTACAAAAGGACAGCGATCCATGAGCTAAATAACCCCGGAGACTGTCCAAGATGGCGTCCGGATGAGAGTGAGTTGTTACAATATATATATATTGGCCTCTGGTCTGTCTGTAACATAGGCAGGGATTGTAAGACTGACTGACAGTTGGCATAATAGCAGGGACCTCTCTCCCTCTGTACCAGTTGTTAGTCACTTATTGGCACTTTCTAATTGTTTGACCAATTTTATTTATGTACCCGCCTGAAATGTACAGCGTCCTGGAATAAACGATAATAATAATGATACATTACCCTACAGTGCCTCTTTTCTGCCATTTTGATTTTCATTTGTTGTGTTGTACATTTTCTATTTGAAGGTATACTACGCTGAGTTTTCTATACTGATGCTCTGAATTCGTGCTGGCCTACCTGTATCTTATAACCATTATTAACCATTGTTCCAGGTGTCCGTTATCTTGTTGGGCCATGTTTTCTTTAAATTAGCCAGGTCTAACAGGTTGTTAACGTCTGTTAGCACTTTTCATTTTCACTGCAAACTAATTTGGATTTCTAGACTTGAGCAGGTATCTGTTTAGAAATCTAAATTACAAAGTAATTTCATAAAAGTTTTCTGTATTTTATCTGGAAAACATATGCCTCCAATTAATTTCATTTTATTTGTCTAGGGTTTCATGAAGCCAGAATGTTCAGCTACTAAGCACTGTTTTGTATCATATCTGTGATTTGTGTATTTGCTATAGAGTATAAAAAGGTGAATAAACATCAACTTAGTATAGTGGTTCCGTAATTTTTGTCAGGGCATGTCTGTTAGAAATACTTTTTATGTTTTTGTTTTTGAGTAATTTACATGTTAAGAAGTCCTAAGTTGGCAGTTGTTTTATATCAGCACTTGAAAAAACCCAGTTTGAAAGTTAATAAATGCAAGTTTGCCCAAGAACGGAGACACATATAATAATAGTAGAAGATAAAATATTAACATAACTTAGAATGTTACCGTAACCTTGAGGATACTCAGCTGTTGATTTTTACATTGTTTGGAAGTGCTACATCAACTAGTCATTTCTCATCTACTGCCAAAAATGCAGCTGCCATATATCATAAATGTGTTTTTTTCTTTATTTTTTCTGTTTCTTCACATTAAGCTACTGTGAAACAGTGTTGAAAAAAGTCCAAAATAAAGACAGAGATATAAAAGAAAAGAAAAATAGCAGCTGGGGAGAAATAGAAAGTCAATGGCATCTTAAAACAGGCCAATAAATCACTACATTAATCACTGCCGCATATAAAGTCTCAGTGGATGATGAAAGGCTAAGACAGCCCAATGACATGTTACCTTTGGTTGTTCTGGTTTACTGAAGAGATGCAGCATTCTGGAATAGGAATGGGAGGAATCTACTGACCAGCCTTTTTCAAAAACGTTCTTAAAAATAAACAATGAAAATGAGAAACCGAATTTAACAAAAACATTTACAGTAATACAATAACAACATGCTATATAGTACAAAAGCAATTGAAAAAGACAAACCAGTTTATCTATATACAGTTGAAACCTGAAGTTTACATACACTATATAAAAAGACACATATTTTTAGGTCAATTAGGATTACCAGAATTATTTAAAATTTGCCAAATACCCGAATAATGAGAGAGAGAATTTTTTAGGGCATTTTTATTACATTCTGCAAAGTCAACAGTTTACATGCACTAGAATTACTATGCCTTTAAACAATTTGGGACAGCCCATTTGATGTCTTTGGCAACATCTGAGTTAATTAGAGACACATCTGTGGATGTATTTTAAAGCACACCAGAAACACACTGCTTCTGTGTGTAATATGAGACTAAAAAAATCAGCCAAGATATCAGGAAGAGAATTGTGGACTTGCACAAGTCTGGATCATCCTTGGATACAATTTCCAGATACCTGAAGGTGCCTCGTTCATCTGTAAAAAAAAATTATACGCAAGTACAAACAAGTTGGGAATGTCCAGCATCATACTGCTCAGGAAGGAGATGGGTTCTGTGTCTCAGAGACGAAAGTGCTTTGGTCCAACATGTGCATATCAACCCGAGAACAAAATCAAAAGACCTTGTGAAGATGCTGGCGGAAGCTGGTAAGATTGTGTCATTATCCATAGTGAAACGAGTACTGTATCAACATGGGCTGAAAGGCTACTCTGCCAGGAAGAAGCCATTATTCCAAAAGAAACATATAAAAGCCAGATTAATGTCTGCAAATGCACACATGAACAAAGACCTACATCTTTGGAGACATGTTCTCTGGCCAGACAAAACTAAAATTTAACTGCTTGGTCATAATGACCATCACTACATTTGGAGGAAAAAGGGAGAAGCTTGGAAGCCTAAGAACACCATCCCAACTGTGAAACACAAGGGTGGCATCATCATGTTGTGAGGTTGTTTTGCTGCAGGAGGGACTGGTGCACTTCACAAAATAGAAGGCATCATGAGGAAAGAAGGTTATTTGACAATACTGAAGCAACATCTCAAGACATCAGTCAGGAAGTTAAAGCTTGGGCTAAAATGAGTCTTCCAACTGGACAATGACCCGAAACATACTGCCAACTGGTTACAAAGTGGCTTAAGGATAACCAAGTCAATGTTTTAGAATGGCCATCACAAAGCCTTGATCTCCATCCTATTAAAAATTCATGGGCAAAATGGAAAAGGCAGGTGCAAGCAAGGCAACTTACAAACATGGCTCAGTTACACCAGTTCTGTCAGGAGAAGTGGGCCAAAATTCCTACCAACCATAGTGAGAAGCTTGTGGAAGGATATCCAAAATGTTTGACCCAAGTCATACAGTTTAAGAGCAATGCTACCAAATACAAATGAAATGTATGTAAACTTTTGACTTTGCAGAAAGTAATAAAAATGGCTTAAAAAGCTCTCACTCTCTCTCTCATTATTCTGGCATCTGGCATCAAATATAAATAATTTTGGTAATCCTAATTGACCTAAAATGGGTAAGGTTTATTCTACTTTCATGTCAGATGGTGAGAAAATTATAACAATGAATACCTCTCCTAGAGAAAAGGCCAATGTCCTTCTCCAGACCTGACTCAAGGAAAGATAGTACTCATGGGGTAGAACAACCTAATGGGTGAAAACCACGCAGCTTGCACCAAAGAAGGTTTTCTAGTACAATAATAAATATGGGCAGACTGCGGCTTGCAGTCCCAAATAAGAGTCTGAATCACAGAGTCTGAGAGACCACAAGATTTTAAAATTGCGGTTTCAACAGCCATGCCGTCAAATGCAGTTGAGATAAAGTGGGGTGGAATAAAGTACTTTGGAAAAGGAGGTCCGCACGCAGACGGAGAGACCACAGGATGTCTTCCAACAAAGACATGAGATTCATGAGGCCAGTCTGGATGAGTATGGTTGGAAACTTCTTTCTCTTGAGGCATTTGAGTACTCAAGGAAGGAGGAGAAAAGGGGGAAAAAAAGTGGACCAGCGCAAACTGAATCCATGAAAGAAACAGAGTGTCTACAGCGAGAGCCAATGGACCTGGATACATAATTCAGGAGATGATGGTTGAGGTGGGATGCGAACAGATCGACGTCTGGAGTGCCCAGCTCTGGCAAAGAAGCTGAAACACCACTGGTAGAAGAGACCACTCCAAAGGATCTACTAATGTCTGGCTGAGGAGATCGGCCATACAGTTTTCCACTCCTGGAATGAAAATTGCTGACAGGGACAGAACCGAGCGTTCCATTCAGCAAAGGATCCTCAATGCCTCTAGGAAAGCTGCACAGCTCCAGGTACATAACTGACTATTCAGATAAGCCACCGCAGTGGTGTTGTAGGACTGAACATGAATTGGGTGACCCTGAAGAAGAGGGGACTCAGACCTATCAGAAATTTATGGCATATTCTAACGATATGCTATCAATGTCTGTAGTGAGACAGCCCTTTAAAGAAATTTTGGTCACACGAGAGACTATTGTTATGTACTGCAGTTAATTCATTGTTGTGATTAAAGTGTGAGGTGTGCAGAAATCTCAGAAGCAGCGTTTGTGGCCTGTGTTTAAACAGAATTCACTGGTTGTCACTGGTGTATGTGCTGTTTAACGAACTTCAGTGAGGTAATCATCACTCACAGAGCAGGATGATGTATTATTATGTAAGGATCTGATGAAGTTGAAGGTTTGAGTGGAGAAATGGCAAAATAAGTTTAATGTGGATAAATGTAAGGTCATGCTCTTGGGTCAAGGTAACAAATTGTACAAGTATGTGCTAGATAGTGGGTAAAAATATTATTATTGCACAGTAGTCTTAAAGAAGTGTTCCCATGTGCGCTTTTCAGCGATGGAGGTCAGATCTTAGCTACCTACCAGCTGATCGTCTCAGAGAATGGGGTGGATGGTGCTTGTGGTCATCCTCCACACTAATTTTTAGGAATATAGCTCAGCAAGTGTCATCAAATATATTTGGAACTGCAATAGAAATGAATAGGGATGACAGCTGCAAGCACCGCACATGCCATTCACTGAGACGGTCAATTCGTAGCTGGCTGCAAGCTGATGTGTGATACTGAAAAGTGCACATAGGAAAACCCTTTTAAATTTAATAACAAATGCCAGGCAGCTGCTGACAAAGCAAAAAAAGTTAGGAAATGCTTTAAAAGAGGCTTAGCTGCTCATGAAAAAAACATAGTTTTGACTTTATACAAATCACTGGTGAGGAATATTGTATACAGTTTTAGGCGGTGTTTAAATAAAGACATATCTGAGCTATAGCGGGTGCAGAAGAGGTAACTAAGCTGGTTAGGAGAATGGGTGGATTGCAGTATCAAGACAGATTATCAAACTTGGGGTTATTCAGCCTGCAAAAAATGCAATTTAACGCCTTTCCTGTCTACATAAATGTATGATGGCTTGTTTTTTGCGGGACAAACTGTACTGGTACCATTTACCATACCACATAATGTACTAGGAAACCAAAACAAAATAGATTTTGGTGTTGAGTGTGAAAAAATACAACTACAGCATTTTTTTTTTAGGTTATATTTTATGGATTTTACTGTGCAGTATAAATGACATATCGGATTTTTCGCACTTGAAGACGTACTTTTTTACCCCCAAATTTGGAGGAAAAATAAGGCTGCCTCTTAGGGCATGTTCACATTGTTGTATTGCGGAGTGTATAGTACGCGCCGCAATACATCGTGCATTTCGGGAGCTCATACCCCTGAGGCGTGGGGGTGCCAGCTGCCCGCCGGCCCCATAGACATTCATTACGTGCCGCAATACGCTGGGTGTTTTGGGAGTTCTGCTGATCAGCGCGTATTCCCAAAGCACAGGGGGGCTGGTCCCATTGACATGCATTACTCGTGGCGCGTAATCGCTGTGAATAAATGACATCTCCCTTATCTCTCCGCACGTACAATACAATTTTATTGTATGAGCGGGGAGAGGAGGCGTAATCCATAGTTCTCTAAGTGCTGTTAGCACTTTTTCAGCATTGGCACACTCCAGCCTCTTGCCGGCCAGAGATAGTATTGTACGGCAGATAGTGGCTGTTCACTACAGTAGGGAGGGAATCAACTCTGTCCATGCTGTTAACACTTTAGATGCCTCAGTGCAGCAGCGCTCCTCCCTCTGATAACCTCCGCAACATAATTGCAGAGGGGTGATTGGCTGTCAGGCTTCTGCAGGTGCCATGTATGTAAACCTATTGCAGGGTGTAATAGGTGATGAATGAAAATCCTATATACAGAAGTACAACAGTAGTGCTGTATATAGGACAAGGGATTGTGCCCTGAAGTGGTCATTTACCCTATGAGGACTAAATATTAAAGTAAAAAAAAAATATTTAAAGTTTGCCTTTCCCTTTGCTGTTTTACAAATAAAAAAAATTCAAAAGTTACACATTATTGGTATCACCATTTACATAAAAGTCCTATCTATTAAAATATAACCCCATTCATCCAGTACCCTGTACACCATAGAAGGAAAAAAAATTGTGGGTCATTTCATATCTACAAGAAATTTGAATAAAAAGTAATAAAAAAGTAACATATATCACAAAATTGAACCAGAAAAAATTACACTTCAGCCCACACTTTTTTCTTCAGTTTTTTTCCCTATTTTCCTCCTCTTAAACCTAGGTGTGTCTTATGGTCTAGTGCATCTTATAGTCTGAAAAATACTGTAATATGTTTATTCTGCAGGTTTATTTTTGCTTTACTACTATTTTTTTTTAATTGGCTTTGCAGCCCCATTTTCTGGGACCAGTAGCTTTTTTACTTTTCCATCTACAGACTTGAATGAAGGCTTGTTTTTTTGCTGGTAGAACTGTGTTGTGTTTTGGAATGTATGCAACTTTTTGTTCTCTTTTCATTTTCATTTTTCAGGGAGGTAAAGCAACCACAAAAGCGACATTTTGCTGTTGTTTTTTTTTACCTATATGTTCACCCTGCAGGATAAATTGAGCTTTTTTTAAGAGAATAGATGCATACTTCTAAAACGCTCTGTGCCAGCTCCCATAGACTTTCCCCGGCATATAAGCGCAGGGAAGAAGTGACATGTCCCTTCTTTCTCCCGGCGTGTAATACGCATCGGGGAAAATGGCAGGTAATCATAGCTCTCCATGAGAACTATGAATTACCGTATTTGCTGTCTGTACCTCGGCTGTATTGCAGCGCAATTACGCTCCAAAATACGGGCTGCAAATACGCCGCGTGAACGTACCCTGTGTGTGTGACTTGTGTGCAGCATGTATGTGTATGTATATATTTAGCATTGTCTAGCTTTGTAACCACTGAAGACGTGCAAGTGGTAGGTATGTATAAGACATGTGTCTTATGTATAAGTGTCATGTGTACAATATGTAAGCAATTTCTGTACAGGATATTCATATGCATGTGGCTTGCATGCCGCATGTGTGTGTATGTATATATTTATCAATGTCTAGCTTTGTAGCTATTGAAGACTTTAAGGACAAAAATGTATTTTGATTACTTGGTATATCTTACTTCATCAAATGTAAATTCATCCAAATTTACTTCTTCAAATTCATCTTCAAGCTCTTCTCGTTCAATACCGGCTACAGCAGCAGCTAATTTTTTCCGTAAGAAGAATCCTTTCCAAGCTGCCTATAAGAAAAACAAAACATGAAAAAAAAAACCTGATACCATAAAAGAAGCATAGATCATCTATAAATACAGATTCACAATGTAAGCCCATTAGGAAGATAAAACATCTCTGAGCTTTGTTTAATAGCTCAATGATCTGTGTTTTGAACTTTATGTGACATCTAAAACTACAAGACAAATTAAATGCCTGCATGTGTCTGAAGCGAAGAATACCCAAGAGGGTCTCTTCAAGTAAGCAGAAAGGAATTCTTAAACTCCCCTCACTGCATGCAGCCTGGGTCAACTAATTAATAATTTGACAATTCCTTTCGGGTGTTTAAGAGCCTTAGGGAAAAGATGATACAAAGAAAAAGCAAAGTGTGTACTTGCAACCTTTAACATCCAAATTAGTGCGACTCAAACAAGCTCTTGTCTAAAACTTGTAAGGTTAGAGTGTCTGGCTATTTATAGCATGGAGCTAAAGGCAGATTTCGGCCATTCTTGCCCTGAGAATATGTTAGGCATACATTGTAAGCATCCTTTTTATATCTGAAGAATATACCATGAGAGAAAAAACGTGCCACTTGTAAATAGGATGATTGTTGTGAAATAATAACAGAGCGTGTCACACTTTTCACATTAAATACCGTGAGTAGCAATCACCCAATGGATAATGAGCCGCCAAACATTAAAAGCAATGGAGCAAAAGTGGTCTTCTGTTAGTTTAAAGAAGCAAGGTACAAGGTTCAATGTACAAAGTAATTCCAAGGTTACAATGTATTGAAAGGTCGTTTAAAAGGAAGAGAGCAGAGATTGCAAACTCTTTAGAAAGAAAAGACCATTTATCACCTTATATAAAAATATTTTAAAGGTCTATATGAACAGGGTATTCATATAATGGTCTGATGGGTCAGACTATCGTTTTTCTGCATGATGTATGGGGAAAGCAGTAGGCTGATGGTCTATAATCCTAGATGAAAGCATAGCCCTCTTTATAGAGGCATATGAGTAGGCATAAACTGGTAAAGGTTTCTAGTCTCTGGCTGCAGCATATGACTACATTGTCGTTCATTACCTATATATCTGGTTGTTAAAACACATTAAATGTAAAATTACTCTCGCACAATGACTAAGACTGCAAGAAGTCGAAACGCATCGTGCTGATCATCTTAAGGGTACTGTATCCGCTATGCCTTACATTGCCATGTTTTAAGGGATTTTAATAAATATGGAAATTCTTTTAAAGAAAAAAGCTATGATCATGCATCCTTTCTAACTTCTGGAGTGCTATAAACTGGAGTATATCGTTGAATGTAAATGTAAAATTACGTTGCAGCCGTTCAGATGAATGTAAAACATGCACCAGAGTGTCTTTCTGCTCTGGCTTCCAGATGAGGGCCCTTACTTCCATGTTTACTGATGGTATCCTTGTAAACAATGATCTATAGCATAGTTTGTGTATTGTGTGATCTTCAATGCTATTACATGTGCAGATTAACAGTGAAGAGCTAGAAATTATTTAAAGTTTCGCCACATGCCTAGGACCTTCTTTAGAGGAAGTAAAATGTTAGCCTACTAAGGTAAATCCCTGCTAATTTAGCACTAGCTATTTCTGCTATCAAGTGTCAGATTAAAGGAATTTTACTGAAAGTATTCAAAACCAACTGTATCCAATGTTAGTCACTGTTGTAGAAGCATAAAAAGTATTATAATGAATCAGTGTCCATAAATATGATAAAATACCACTGGATTAAATGGATTGATAAAACCATTTAACTAGATTTTAGCAAATTGCATAGCTTATTATTACCCATCCATGACAGAGGCGATCTCTAAACATCTCAAAAAAGATCAATAAACAGGAAATGTGGCTGGCGTAAATTTACCTGTATAACTGTGGCAGCCTGTTGTTTGACCTCTAATGGATTGAGATATGGAGATTTTTTTTTGCTGTAATAGTGACGCCATGCTGATTGTATAACAGAGGCAGCCTCATGAAGCCTTGCATAATGATGGATATCTCTCCGTATCACATACCCTCTCCACCGAGACTGGATCAGAATTGCCGCACAACTGCATATGCAAGAAAATAAAAAAGGAACTAAAACATAGAAATATATAAAGATCTAAATCTACAATTTCTATATATATTTGATTATTATATATTATATATATATATTATATATATTTTATATATATATATATATATATATATATATCTTTCACTTGCTGAAGAGAGAGATCTAGCTCTCGGTGTCCGTATATCTGTCTACAGCGGGTGAAATTCTCACCAGATATCAGTAACAATCCAGCCAATCCACACAGGCAAAGGAATCAAAGCATGGATGTCAAGAAATTATGTGTAATAATAAGAAATGACACAGGGAAAAAGTATTTAACACACTTACTGAAATGTATTTAACACTTTGTACAAAAGCCTTCCTTGGCTGTGTGTTTGGGATCATTGTCTTGCTGAAATCTCCACCCTCATTTCATCATCCTGGTCGATGGCAGCAGATTTTTATCAAGTATGGCTCTGTACACTTGTCCTTTTATCATTCTTCCAATTATATGAAATTTTTTAGTCTCATATGCTGAAAAACAGCTCCATACTATGATGTTCCCACCTACAAACTTCAGTTTAGGTATGGTGTTTTTGGAGTGATATTCAGTGCCTTTTTGCCTCCAGTCATGTTAAGTTTTATGACATCCAAAGAGTTCAATTTTGGTCTCATCTGACCAGACTATGTTCTCCCAGTATTTCATAGGCTTGCCTAAATGTTATTGAGCAAACTTTAAACTCGCTTTTTATTCAGCAATGTCCTGCTTGGTGAGCGTGCATACAGGCCATGGAAGTTGAGTGCATCACTTATTGCTTTCTTTGAAACAATTGTACCTACTGATTCCAGGTCTTTTTGTAGCTCTCCACAGGTGGTCCTTGGCTCTGGGACAACTCTTCTGATCATACTTTTCACTCCTTTGTCTGAAATCTTGCAAGGAGCACTTGGCTATAGCTGGTTGATGGTGAAATTATGTTCTTTTCACTTCCATATTATGGCCTCAACAGAGCTCACTGAAATCTTCAGTAGTTTAGAATTTCTTCTATAACCACTGCCATCAGTATGTTTTGCAACAATAATGTTGCAAAGGTCTTGAGACATTTCACTGGCTTTACCCATCATGAGATGTTTCTTGTGTGGCACCTTGATAATGAGACACCTTTTTGTAGGCCATCATATGCACCAGCTGATATTTTTCACTAGGTGGCAGGATTGCTTTCTAATTAGTGACAGATTTCAGCTGGTATCAGGACTTTCCAAAGTTTTTTCACATCTCTTTCTTCAAGTGTTCAATACTTTTTTCCTCTCACCTCTCATTATTACACATCATTTATGGACATCTATAGTTTGATTTCTTTGCCTTTGCAGATTGGATGGGTTGGCACTGACATCCGGTGAGATCTGGTGATTTCACGTCAATAGCACTTTTAGGAATTAGAAAATTGGTAGTGATGTGACCAATACTCATTTCACTATATATATATATATATATAATAAAAAAAAACTATATATATCATATATAATATATATATATATATAAATATATTATATATATATATATAAAAATATATAAATTATATAATAAATAATATATAATATATATAATTTAATAATTAATATAATATAAGTATATATATATATATATACACACTGCTCGAAAAATAAAGGGAAAACTAAAATACCACATCCTAGATCTCAATGAATGAAATATTTCAGTTGCAGTTCTTTATTCACTATAGAGTGGTAAGCATTGAGAACAATAAAACATAAAATGATCAATGAAAATCTAAATTAATATCCCATGGATGTCTGGATTTGGAATGATACTCGAAATCTAAATGGAAAATAAAAAGGCAAGGAAATGAAGCTCAGTAGTATGTGTGGCTTCCACAACTCCTCAACGCCTGGGCATGCTCCTAATGAGGTGGCGGATGTTCTCCTGTGGGGTCTCCTCCCAGACCTGGATTAAAGAATCAGTCAATTCCTGGACAGTCTGTGTTGCAATGTGGTGTTGGTGGATGGAACAGGACATTATGTCCCAGATGTGCTCAGTTGGAGTTAGGTATGGGGAACAGGCAGGCCAGTCCATAGTAGCAATGCCTTCATCATGCAGGAACTGCTGACACACTTTAGCCCCATGAGGCCTAGCATTTTCATGCATCAGAAGGAACATAGGGCCCACCGCACCTGCATATAGTCTCAAAATGGGTCAAAGGATCTCATCCCAGTACCTATGGCAGACAAGGTACCTATGGCTAGAACATGGAGGGTTGTGCGGCCCTCTAAAGAAATGCCTCCCCACACCATTACTGACTCACTGTCAAACCGGACATGATGGAGGATGTTGCAGGCAGTAGAGCGTTCTCCACAGTGTCTCCAAACTCTGTCACATGTGCTCAGTGTGAACCTGCTCGCCAATGTCGAATCTGCCAATCTTGGTGTTCTTTGGCTAATGCCAATCGCTCTGTACTGTGTTGGGCTGTAAACACAACACCAACTTGTGGACGTTGGGCCCTCAGACCACCCTTATGGAGTCTGTGTCTGACAGTTTGAGCAGAAACATGGATATTAGTGGCCTGCTGGAGGTCATTTTGCAGGGCTTTGGCACTGCTCCGCTTCTTCCTCTTTGCACAAAGGAGAAGGTAGCGGTCCTGCCGCTGGGTTGTTGCCCTTCTACGGCCCCCTCCTCGTCTCCTGGTATCTGTTCCATTCTCCGTGACCAAAACAACAGCCAAAAAGGATGAGAACAGAGAAATGGTCTGTGGTCACCACTTGCAGAACCACTCCTTTTTTAGGGGTTGTCTTGCTAATTGTCTATAATTTCTACCTGTTATCTGTTCCATTTGCACAACAGCAGGAGAAATTGATTCACAATCAGTGTTGATTCATAACTGGAAAGGTTGATTTCACATAAGTTTGATTGACTAGGCGTTACTTTGTGTTATTTAAGTGTTCCCTTTATTTTCTGAGCAGTGTATATGTGTGTAAATTTTATATATGTATATACACACACACACGGGGATGCATCAGCAGAGTCACTTTATTATGACCACTTCCCACTTCAGAGGTTGGCAATGTGTAACACATGAAAGAAGTCCAATATATCAGTGTTGCAATTAGGGATGTTTTTGGGCTTTCAAGCGCCAAGGCTGGCGGAATTCCTGAAACTGCGCAATTTGTTAACACAAGCTACTGTGATGAAATTGTATTGTGAATGGACAAATAGAACCATTGTGCATAACTGACATGGAAACCATGGAGCACCATTGTTCATTGGCTACAAACGTGTACATGAGCAGACTGACGGATATGCTACAGCCAAACGACTAACCACCAAAATGAATGAGAGTGCTACCAGATGTATGTCTTAAACAACAGTCAGTGAAGCCTACTGCATATGGGGCTTTGGAGCTGACGGGTGGTCACTGCACCTCTGGTAATAAAGTTGCATGAACAGAAAAAAGCTACAATTTTCACAGCACTAACAGAATTAGACCACCAATGATTGACAAAGGGTTGCCTTCTAATATGAGACATGTTTTCTGCTTTATTGAATGGATAGACACTAGCGTGCCAGGTTTAAAACATCAGAGAACAAACTCCTGCAATCACGCTGGAAGAATATAAGATGGCAGCAAGTTAGTTTGGGAAATGCTTTTGTGGCATTGGTCTTTTCTGCACTATTTTGTCACTAGAAATTGCAATTAACTCTAACAATCGTTTTGGCACCGTAATTCAACGAAACAAGCTAGGACAACACATATCTACTTTAGAAAGTTACGAAAAAGAGTTTACCATACGGGACAACCCTCTTCCAGTAGGCAGCTGTCTCAGTAATAAACTGTTTACCACAGGTGCTTTAACCTCCAACTAAAAACTGTCAGCACCAGATGAAATTGGGGGAGCCATGAATTCCCCCGGCAGCGGATATAGTAGTATAAAATGTACATTATGCATTATGAATATATATAATATATCCAAGGAGTTTGTACAAGGTGAGAGAACGACTTTCATGCAGGTCCAGACTACAACAACCCCTTTCTTAATATTCTGTTAAACTGAAAATATTAATCTGTTTTGGTAGTCAAATTAAACTAAATGTGCACCCACAATTTTGATCTCCCACCTATCCTGACCATCTGGTATACAGATACGTTCCTTTATACTGGGCGACACAATTGCCTTTACACCTCTTTACCATTTGGGTAGTACCAGCATGGATCTCATTTTATTTAATTGTGCCCCTGCACCAGTGGAAGGTCATGTTGAGTGTGAGATTGAAAGTGTAGGTACCCTTTAAAATGAGTATTATTATTGAAGGTGGAATTCATGAAAATGGTTAAAAGCCATCCCCCCCACACATTTGGATACATGTATAAGTATGCGGTTGGGAGTTTTTATGCAGTGTACCAGTTTAGAAGAGTCCACTTTAAAAGGAAAGATGTGCTACTTACAGTTCTCTAGAATGTTCATTATTGGATTTTCTTGTACAGGTCTCTGACTGGCAAGGTGAATTTATCATGCTTCCACCACTGTCTGCTCGATTATTGTGTCCAACATTTACTAAGGATTCCTCAAGCAAAGACTGAACTTGTTGGAAGGTGATCTGTTCTGTGTCTTTATGTTTATCTTCATGAGGGCCATTGATAATGTGACTACTATGCTGACTTCTTTCAAGGTCTAGTTGACATATATGTCCGCTAGGAACCTCTGGATCTTCTCTGTTAGCAACTTCTGTGTCACCGTACTCATGTGCATATCTATATACATTGCTGAGTTGTAATATTTCTTTCAGGGAGATACAATAAATCTCCAAGTTCTCGGAAGATGATGATACTCTATTGGAAAAGGAGGAATAATATTTATATATGATGGCTAAGCATTAATGATCATTTTTCATTAAGTTAAAAAAAAATGTTACTACATACCTCTCCTCATCATTTACCATATGCCAGAGTTTACTGATATTGGAAATCTGATGTTGACAAAGTGCCATGAAGCTTCCTGGTGGTGTCTTGAGGAACTCGTTAACATCACATTTTATTTCTTCTTCATTCAGGAATCTTAGAGCAGGTAAAGTTTTTTGCAAAGTAAATCTAAAAACAAACAGTAAGTGAGTGACATGATGATGTGCTTTAAATTGGAATGAGAAAAAAAGCACAATGACAGTGTAGTCGGCCGCATTTTCATGGGTAGGAGACATACACAGGCATACACTGCAACCTAACATTGGATGTATGTATAGGACAACATGACTAAAGCAGACCTGCACAACTTAATGGAGGGTGATGACTAAAGCTGCTTGCAATGCCCCCGGATCGAATAGCAACACCCCACACCATCCGGTTATGCCCCCAAACCACCCGGGACTGCCCAGGAAAACCTATTTTGGGTGAGTGTTTTTAAAGCCCTGCCCCCTTTGAAGTCCATTTGCAGGCTGCAAAAAATCTTATGGCGTGTCAATTGCAGCCCACGGGCCGTATTATTATGCAGCCCTAGTCTAAACTACTTCTAACGCAAAGGAAAGGAGAAACAAGACTCTTCCTTTCCATATGCAAGGGAGAATACAAATTACAATTTATTGTCTATTGTAACAATTTATTTCACTGTCTGGATTGAGAACTGAAATCTCTACAGCTGCCATTAGCCACTAGTTTTTTTTTTTGCAACAGTTTGAATACTTGATTTCTTCCACATACTGTTGAAACCAGAAGTTTACATACACTATATAAAAAGACACATATGCATGTTTTTCTTACTATCTGATATGAAATCAGAATAAACCTTACCAGTTTTAGGTTAATTAGGAACCAGAATTATTTGCTTGCCAAATGCATTCACTGACTGAAAAAGTGAATTCCACACTAAAATTTTACTTTTATTAATATTAATAAAAGAAGAAACAAAAATCTCCCTAGAAAGTCCTGGGTATTATGACCCTACCTAATACAGGATAAACGCCCCAAAAAGGGCGACCCTGAACCTCGAACCTCCTACCCAATCCTAGAAATCCCTGGAAAAAAATAAAACACACACACAACCCAGTGAATAAACAAAATGGTAATAGAGAGATAAAGCCACCAAAAATAAAAAAATAATAATAATTTCCACAAAATTTAGCTTAAAAATAATAATGTAATAAAAAAAAAAAAAACAAGCTGCAAAAATATCAGTATCATAAAAAGTTAACTTTCAAAAGAAATTTCATACAGTTTAACTCCAAGATACATTGGGTTAATCCTATAATGGACCTTAAATACTGATAACAAAAAAAAAAAAATATATCAGTAATGAAATAACAGGTGATTAACAGAGATACGGATCGCTCACCACTACTAACAATGAAGGTGCCAGAGAGCCATGGCTATGTTTATATGAATTATACTCACGGCACCAGCGATAACGAAGGGAGCATGATATTAATCCACGACACCCTTAAAGATATGGTGATCCCTAAGGAGCTACACACAGGAGGAGGCAAGGATGAAGACTGACAGATATTTGCCAAATGCCAGAATAATGAGAGAGATACATTTTTAAGGCATTTTTATTATTTTCTGCAAAGTCAAAAGTTTACATACACTAGTATTAATATGTCTTTGAACAATTTGGGACAACCCATAACATGATGTCATGCCTTTGGAAGCTTCTGATAGGTGTATTGGCAACATCTGAGTTAGAGACACACCTGTGGATGTTTATTCTAATGCACACCAGAAACACATTGCTTGGGAAAGTCTAAAGAAATCAGCTAAGCTATCAGGAAGAGAATAGTGAACTTGCATAAGTCTAGTTCATCCTTGGATGCCATTTCCAGATACCAGAAGGTTCCTCATTCATCTGTACAAGCAATTATATGCAAGTACAAACAAGATAGGAATGTCCAGCTATCATACCGCTCAGGAAAGAGATGGGCTCTGTGTTTCAGAAATGAACGCGCTTTGGTCCGACATGTGCATATCAACTCAAGAGCAAAAGCAAAAGACCCTGTGAAGATGTTGGTGAAAGCTGGTAAGAGTGTGTCATTATCCACAGTGAAACGAGTACTGTATAAACATGGGCTGAAAGGCCACTCTGCAGGAAGAAGCCGTTCCTCCAAAAGAAACATATAAAAGCCAGATTAATGTTTTCAAATGCACACAGTAACAAAGACCTACATTTCTGGACACATGTTCTGTGGTCTGACAAAACTAAAAGAGGTAGGCGGAGTGCACTAGTTTAAAAGAGGTAGGCGGAGTGCAGCAACTAGTGCAGGATAATTCAGTAGCAGGTTCCTATCACTCCGCCTACCTCTTTTAAACTAGTGCAGGATAATTCAGTAGCAGGTTCCTATCACTCCCTGAGATGTTGTAGTCTGAATGGACTCCTAGTGAGGTAACATGTTCAGTGTTAGGGACTCACCTGTACTGGGATCCCCTTGACGCTATTGGGAGGTGAGCTTAATACAATCTTTGATCAAAAACTGTAAACTAAGAATCCCAGGTTTTTCATATTTTCCTTAGCAGTAATGCATTTCCAATATTCCTATATACCTTGATGTTTCACTTAGTTTTTAGTGTGCCACTGATATTTGTTTTAGATATAAGAAATTAAAGGGGCACTCTGATTGGTTGACATGGACAACAAAGTGAGTTTTAGACCTCGACAGTTTTCATACATGTAGCCCTATGTGGCAATAATGAAGCAACATCTCAATACAGCAGCCAGGAAGTTAAAGCTTGGGTGGAAATGGGTCTTCCAAAGGGGAAAATGACCTAAAGCCCCCTGCCAAAGGGTTTTATAAAGGGGCAAAAAAACCCAAGTAAATTTTTGGAGGGCCAACAAACCCTGATCTCAACCATTGAAAATGAAATGGGCAAAGCTGAAAAGGCAGTGCGAGCAAGGTGAAACTACAAAAAAGGTTTCTGTTCCCATTCTGTTCAGGAGGAAGGGTCAAAAAATTCCACCAACCTTTTGAGAAGCTTGGGAAAGGGATACCAAAAAACTTTTTAAACCCAAGTCAACAGTTTAAGGGCAATGCTACCAAATAAAAAATGATATTTTTGAAAAACTTTTGGACTTTGCAAAAGTCATAAAAATGCCTTAAAACAATTATTCTCCATATTCTGGCACTTGGCAAATAAAAAATTTTGGGGGTAATTTTTTTTTGACCAAAAACACAACAAAGGCCATACTTTCAGTCAAGGGCGGGACTAGGACAAAACCCAGTAGAGGCAACACAGGCCCCTGTGATACTTTGGGAACGTAAACAGCATCCAATTTAATGAAAAAATGCCGTATTCTGATTACTGACACGTGTGTAGCCCCAGCCGTAGGTACCTTGCTTTAGACTCCCAAATAAATTTTACAAACACGCTTCAGGCGTTAGACCAAATAAAATTTACTTATCTTTAAAATAGACTGGTGCATATAAAAAATGTTCAATCAACCCTTTAAAAGGTGTTCGTCATTAAACTATTTTTTATAGCACCATCTAAAAAAGATAAGTAAAAAACATTTGGTCTAAAGCCTGAATGCGTGTTTGGGAACGATAAACACTACAGGGTAATTGCGGAGCAGAAGCCCCACAAAGGGGAAAATTAAAATAATAAAAAACTGAAATTGATACCTTTTCACACCATATCAAAAACCCAACGTACAATCCCACAACCACCCCCATACATAAAGGCTTTGCGAGGGGTTGCTTAAACTGATTTTTGCATTTGTGCAACTCCCCTGTATTAAAAATTGGAGGGTATGGAGGGACTGCGGGGGCGGAAGTTATGGGGGGGAACTGTATGGTCTGCACGCTTTTTGAGGGGAAGTGTGAATGAATTCCCCATTTAAAAAGAGCAGTCCAGAAAAACTAGTAAACATTTATGTCTATTGCAGACCATCACCAATATTCTCTCTCTGGTGTTCTGTGAATCTGCATGCCATGCACCACCTACAATAGTGCATTATTGTACTTAGTTCTCCTTTTTATAGATGTATTTCAGTTATAGGATATTAACAGGATTTTGGCATTCTCAAAAGTAGGGACATAACTAGAAAAGCCTGGGCCCCATAGAAAACCTTTGGATGGGGCCCCCTTTCTTCCCCACTTGCCTCCCTGACTACGAACATTTACTGGGACATGCAGTCACTAGATAATACAAAGGGCAAATACCTCACCATACATATCACCATCATACAGCTACCATAGAAATCCAACTATACCAAGACAAACATTACCATAACTTCTACATTGCACCTGTTTTATACCCGAGAACCAACCACAAATTACCACCACATAGTTTTTAAAATTCCTATAAAAAACAATAAAAAGACAGTAAAAACAGAATTGAAAATAATTTTTGATAGTTTGAAATCATTTTTTAATTTTATGTCCACTTTTTTTTCTTCAAACAAAATCTTTGTTCAAAAATGAATTTGACTAGATCAAGGACATGTTCTGTTCCCTCACTTTAATTTGGTCTAGAGATTGCCAAAAACCGGGGGCATTTGAATAACGGGTCATAGCTCTGCTTATTTAAAGGTTATTAATTAGTGTAACTAAAGGCAGTTCGAGAAAATTTCATTTTCAAATTTTTTTTGGTAGATGGGAGGGTCATATTATAATAATTTAAATGAAAACTTTACATTAAGAACTGTTTGGATTGTAACCTAATCTTATGCTTAATTATTTTTTGATTGGATTGTAATATCCAAAATTCCCCTGTAGATCACCCCTATACCCTTTAAAAAATCATTCAGCCCATAAAAAAGAAATTCAATTTTTTTGAATAGAATCACAGTGCCTTGTTATTTTTGAAGGCCTGGGAGACAGAGAGGTTGCTAAGAAAGGATACTACATCTTTTGGTGCCGTGACTCGGAATCAAAAACCAAATCACCAAGTGAAGAAGGGGGATCGCAACACCCTTTGCTTTGAGAACCTGGGATCTGCTAGCAGGTGACATTGGCCACACAAAATCCTAGCCTCTGCAAAAAGGGTGTTGGACCTGTTAAATCGCTGTAAGTGGGGTTTCTCTTTTTAAATTCTTCTCCCCACGATCAATTGGGTTTTAAAAAGGGAGCTTAAAGTTTTATAGATTTGTAAAAGTTGGGGTTTCAGATAAAAAATTGTCACAATTTGCATGTTTGCTTTTTAAAAGTGAAAAAAGTTATCTGTTTTGTTACTGAACTTTGTTTGTTTTTCTTGTATCCACGTTTTTTAATTGGATGGGGCTTTTGTTTTGTCTTCTGGGGTTTCTCTTCTCCTTAGGGGCGGTTTGCCCCAACTGAATAATTAGCTTTACTTATTCTGGTTGGTTTCATTGTGAGCACTTTAAATTGTTGCTATTGTCTTATTTTTTGCTAATTGGCTTATTGTTGCTATTTTTTCCTTCTATTTTTGGTTGTGTATAGGGTTTTTATTTTTGCACAGAATTTTTTTCCCCTGTGTTATAAACTGTTACTAAAATAAGCTGCATAGAAGTAAAAGTTATTACATTTCATTTGAAATTGTCATTGATTGTATATTACAAAAAGGGTACTAGACAATCGCCACATGCCTTTTTAAGTAAAAAAAAGTGTCCCTGAGCAAGGAGTGCCTCAGTGAAGGGGTTTTATGGGCTATAAACATTTGTTTTTAGTCCATGGAAGGTGGGTACTTTTCCTTTGGGTTTAAAAAAAAGGATTTAATAAACGGGGGGAATGGTCTCAACTTCAGAAAAACAGTCTGATGTGCCCAAAGGGAATAAGAATCCCTATAACCGGAGGAATTCCTATACCCATATCTAAAAAAATTTGGGGTAGACATACCCCATTTTTGGAGTAAAGGCGATTTGTATACCTGGGGTTACCCAAAAGGAAAGGGATTTAGAGACATTACAGAAGATAGCTTCTTGTTGTAAGAACAAAAAAAATTTGAAATTTTTGAAATTTGGGATAGGTGAAGCCAAAACGCAGTTTTAGCTTCAGGGGACCCTCAGAAAACACTGACAAACACATAACACCACTGAATGCTACACCTCTTGATACTACACCAAAACCCCAGAGGTGGACGCAAAAAAAAGTATTGATAAACCACAAAAGCTAATGAAAATTTGTTATGGTGAGGGATGACATTTTACATGCTTAGTACAGAGCTGCGGCTAAAATAAAGAGGACCTTACGTACACTGGAAAGAGCTCAAGTACCCTGACCCCAGCACCTCTAACAGCAAAACTTTAATTGCAAAACCTTCAAAACCAGATAGTGCTTTGCAGGAAATATCCTGCCCTGCCTGGGTTTCTTCCCCCCCGTTAACTCGGGAAACTCCAATCCCCCCTTTTTAAAGAATTTAGAAGGGGGCCAAGGAGCTGTATTTTTTACACCCATGGAAGAGAAAAGCACTACATTGGGGAGATGACCTTAAATTTACAGGAAATAACCCCATTGCACAAAAACATCGCATCAATTCACAGAAACCCCACCTGCATAGAAATACAGTTCCCTAGTCCCTAAATTAAACCGGGGAACACACGATTAATTTCAAACTAAAATTTAAGGGGGGGGGAGGGAACAAGGGTTTAAGGAAAGGGAAGCTGAACCCACCAAAATACACACCCCCCAAAGGGCTAAAGAAAGAAAAACATTTTTCATAGTCAGTGTTTGCTTTTCCCAAAGGTTATAGGAGATTATAAAAAAAGACACCCAAAGTCTGGAAAGGTTTTAGAAAAGATAGAATACATACCCAGTAACATGTCAGGTCAGGAAAGAAAATTTTTACACCTTGTTTTCACTTTAAACAAGGGGCCAAAACAAAATGAAATGGGTTCCAAGAAAAAGACTCAAAACTAGTGGACAAATCCCTTTTCCCACGGGGATTTTTTTATTTTTTTTACAAAAAATTTATGGATTTTTCTCTTCCAGGAAACTAGAGGCAATCATAAGGTTTTTTCCTTCTAGATACAAAGATAAAAAAATTAAATTTGTCCCCCATAACCCCCGATTTTCTTCCAGCTAAAAGGCCCATATCAGCCAAGAGGGAAAGTGATTAAAAGGGCAAACCCAATTTTTATAGACCATTATACACCAAGCCCGCATCATATTTTAAAAACATTAATTCAACCATTTAGTAGAGCCCCCAACTGGCTTATTGGGAAAATATTTTTTTAGGCAATTAGCTTGGGCACCACTTTTGCCCCTTTTAGGATACATTCCCCCTATAGGCTACACTTGAGAAACAAGGACGCGTGTCCTGTGGTATTGGTTGGGGTTTAATGATCAGCCAAAAAAGGGGAAGAAGCTATAAAGTTTCCCAAGTATTTTAATACAAAAAAAAAAAACATCCAAAAACACCTGTGAATATGAATTTACAGAGTGGGGCAGATAGCAAACCCCCAAAAATCCCAAAAAGCTTTGTAAATCCATTGCCACATACACAAAACCCGATACCCATAAAAGGTGAAATTAAAATAGCCTTACGGACACAAGCTTGCCTTTGAATTTTTGCAGGCCAAAAACAAAAAGCTCCTGATACAAATTACAGAGATGAAAAGACGGGTGACTTACTTTGGGGACACTGCCTTACCCAGGCCACAATACCTACTATCAACATAGTGCAGCTGTAAAATTTTTCCTTTCCCCATGAATGAACAGCGACTGAGATAGCTTGGGAAGGGGGAGGTTTAAAGCATATTAGGTTTTTTATATGCTGCAAAAATTATGGGAAACTTAACCAAAGATTCTTTTTGGCTGAACCATTTTTCCCAATACATTGACGAGAAAAAGGGGAAAAATAAAAAAGGCCCTTGTTGGAAAAAAAAAGCCCCCCCAAAAATTTTGCTTTCACTTTTAGCCTGCCGGGGGCCCCTTAATTAACGGGGGCCCCCCTTTTTGGGTTGCCTTTCTTTGCTCCCTCTCCCCCCCCATAGAACGGCAGTCGTAACCTTACGGGGGGGGAGGGGGTTTGCATCCGAGCATTTTGTGGGCGCCTTTGGTCTTTGAGGGGGCTGATTATATTGAATTGTCAAATGACAAAGGAAGCAAGTGTTCCTTCCCTCAGCTTCAACTCCAAATTTCCCACCCCAAAAAAGGGCTTTAAATACCCGGTGTGTCCTATCAGGAAAATAAGTATTTAACCCCCGAAGTTAGTTTTTAAAAAGAAAACAGTTTAAAAAGAAATTTAAAAATTAAAAAAAAACGGGGACTTGGTTACTCACTTGTGAAGAAAAAAAAGCAGAACACAGGGTTAATGGAAAAAAAATTTCCCTTTCCCTTATCAAAAGTTCTGGGGGGGGGTTATTGGGGGGAATCCATTGAAAAACAGCTGTTTGAAAATTAAGCCATACTTAAAAATAGAACTGTGTCTTTACTTGAAATTTGTAAACTTTTGTTTTCCAAATTTGGTTCCCTAGGAAAAAAGGGCCCGATGGAAGGTTAGGGGTGCCCCCAAATTTCATTGGTCTAGGACATGAAGGGAAAGCCAGAGACCCCAAAAATTTCCTGACAACGCTAGCTGAAAGCACCCATTGGGAAGACAGCGATGCGAAATTTTTGGGTTTCCACACACGGTAAGCACAAGGTTTCACTGAAAGGGGAAGTCTGCCCTGCCCCATTACCTCCAGCAGAGTGCTGGTGGAGCTGAAGCTTTACCTTCACACCTCCATCAACCAAGGGCCCTTTCCCGATCCTACAGGGGTAGACAGTACCAAAGGTAGGAAGATTATGTTGCTTGGTTTGTGTTAAATTTTATTCGTACCCTAGGTTGTTCAAGAACAAGCTTTTTCTTACACTACTGGTAATGTTTTTACCACCATTTAGCTAAATTAAAAAGAAAACAGTAATTATATTTGTTCTTTCCCCCAAGATTTTAGCCAAATTTGAAGAACGATATAAAGGGGGCCCAAGTCTTACCTTTGTTTTATGGAATACATCCCCCCCCCAGGGGGTACTCAACTTTTACCTTTTGAAATTCTGTTTGGAAAATTGCTAATCACCATCTCACCCCCCAAGCTAACATTTATCTTTAACAACTCTTTAATGTGGACATGGCTACAACTACAAAAACAATTAAAGGATTTGCATCAACAAATAGGGGACCCGCAACCTGCCCCATCTTCCTGTCACAACGTCAAACCCGGGAGATAAGTTATGATTCGCAAATTTTTACGTTCTGGTTTTTTTTTCAAAAAGGGGGGCCGGTCCATTTCAAGTTTCTGATGACCACTCCTTTAAGTGTGAAAGTAAGGAAAAGGAACGTGGACCATGCGTCACATGCAAACGTGTAAACCCCCATCGGGGCGGGGAAACAAGTACCACTGGGTGCTGACTTACGGGCCCCCCTTCAACCGACAGTGAACCAGAAGATATCCTACTCACCGCTCCAACGGGCTTTTCCATAACCACACCAAAAGACGAGCTGAGCAAAAAAAGTGTTACCCCTTCCCTCGCGGGAAAGGGAAAAAGATCAGGCCCCCCCTTAAAAAAATTACTTTCCCCCCCCCCCAGCACAAGACTTTGGGGAGATGGTGGGGGGGATGGTTGGTTTGTTTTTCTTTTTGCTGGCCTTTTTTACAGGAATTCATGGGGTCTGCATAGCCCCAAGGGTTTTCTATGCCAACATGGGCAGGGAAAATGCCCACAGGTGTAGAGTAGATACTACGACTCTAAGGACTGAAGAGTACAGGGTTTATTACATTTTAGGTTATTGGGAAAAATAATGGGTAAAAATTATAAAAAACATGAAATGGTTTTATGAAAACAGAGTCTACAATAAACTAAAATAAAAACTTTTTGAGGGAAAAGACAATAAGTTTTTAACATAACACCAATATACTAAAAGCATATCTCAAGACCACGGGATCACACATTCCCACACCAGTTCCCCGACAACAACAGTTCCAAAAAAGATGTAGTTTTTAATGAAAAAACCCCAAGTTCTCACCATATTAACAGGTTAACGTTCTAATACAATAGGGACACTACAAATGCAGAGTTAGGGGACATTCCCATGAAATTTGGACACTTTAGAAATAGATTTTTGCACAAAAAGGATTTTTTACCAAAATTTAAGTTTTTCCCCTAACAATAAACTTTTTTTTTTTTTCAAAGCATTCACTAAATTTTGGGGGGTGACCACATTGTTTTTTTTAAGACAAAGGTTTTTTCCTTAGGCACATAGGTTTTCTTGCCCAAAACTGCAATAAAATAAAAGACGGGTACCCCAAACCTTTGATCAAGTTTAATCCAGAACCATTTCATCACTCAAAGGAATACACAAAACCACAAAAAAATGAATGTAAGGTCTTGACAAATAAATGATCAGGATTTTTTTGATGCCATTAAATTTAAGGTTCTCAGTATAGAATAGATTTTTAAGGGGTTTAAGGGTAAGAAAAAAGGGGGCCCAGAGGTAAAGGGGTTTCCTAGCTTTAACCCACCAATTTGGTTAGTGGCATCACGGGTGGTTCAGCGGGAATAGCCCACATCATCACCCAAAAAATTTTTTTATTTCCTCATCACTGGATCTTGATCAAAGGTAAGGTATCCATAGAAAAGTTTCCAAAGGGGCCCCAAACGGTTTAAAGGGAAAAAATTGTCCCTAATATTAACATTTATAATGCTTGGGGAACCCCAAAAAAAACAGCCCTTCTTATGACTCAGGGGTACTATGTTTGGAATTAAAATGATTTAAAATTATCAGAGAGAGGAATAAACAGAATTGAAAAAAAAAATTTTAATAATTTTTTTAATTTTATGGCATCCATCTTGTCTTTTTCAAAATTAAATCTTTGTTTCAATATGAATTTCTGACAAGGAACAAGGCATGTTTTTTCCCGCCACAAATTTTTTTTAAGATATTAAAAAAGGCCGGGGATTGAATAACATCATAGCTGCTGTTATTTTTAAGGGTTAATTTGTTTATGTAACTAAGGAGATGGGCAAAAATTTCATTTTCATTTTTTGTAAATGGGAGGTGTCATGATTTTAATAATTAAAAATTTAATCTTTCATTAGACACTGATTGGTTGGGAAACCTATATCTTGCTAAACTTTTCTTTTATTGGATTGAATTGCCTCCTCCTTTAACAATCCCATACCCCTTTTAAAAAAACAAGTCAGTATTAAAAAGATTCTAATCTTTTGAAAATCACAGTGGGGAATTTTTTTATTTTGAAGGTCCGTGGGAGAAGAGAGGTTGCTAAAAAGGGTATCAAAAACAATTTAAATATACAAAAAACCAAATATTACTGGCCAAAAATGGGACCATATTGTGGGAGGCTCAGTGTAAACAGGTCTCACAGACTGTTAAAAACCCCCTTTCCCGCGACCAATAGTTGTAGTTTGGGGCCGTTTTTTGGAATTGAGTGATTACAGGAGTTAAAACGTGACCACAGTGACATTTCTCTACGTGTCGTTTTACTTTCCCTTTTTTCTGCATTCGGTTTTTTACCGCATGTTTACTTTCTCCGGGGCCACCACTGTCCCTGAAGATTTGGGCACAAATATCTTAAAACCCTAACTTTTCAGACCTCAGCCCTGTCCCCCACCTCTGACAAACTTAAGAGGTGGGAAAAGGGGAAAGGCCAAGCTTAGGTCCCCCTTTCCTAAGGGGAGGAACAGACATTTACCCCCCGGAGACTTTTACAGCTAAGGCCTGTACCCCAGAATCATATTCCAATTAGGGAGACCCCATTAGTAGGTTGATAGGCCCTAGGTGCCCCGGTGGGAGGGGAAATTAATAAGCCCCCCCTAGGGAGGCAGTACTAGGCCTCGTAGATAAAATAGATTGGGCCTAGGTAGGTAGGCGAAGTTTTGCAGGTCCAGGGAGGTGGGTACAGGGAGGTAGGTTGATTGGACCCAAGGGTAGGCAGTAGTTAGGCCACTTTTTGGTAGGCGCCCCAAAGGTAGGTAGGCTGTGTGGCCCCAATAGAAAGTAGGGAGAGGTGGGCCACAGTTTGGCTTGGTGCCCCCAAAAGGAAACTAGGGAGTGGGCAAAGGTGGCCCCCAAATCGGAGCAGGTTTTAAAACTAGCTTTATGGGGGCCAAATTTTTGGCAGGCCCGGGTTTATGTAGGCTATGGTTCCCCAAATTTTGGCAGCAGGGGTTAAGGTGAAGTAAGGGCCCCCCAAAAAGGTAGGCAGGGTTAGGTAACTATAGGCCCCAAAAGGCGGCATTTAGTTTTGCTATACGGGCCTATTAGGAAGGAGGGGTTTTTAGGGAGGTTTTAGGGCCCCAAAGGCGGCAGAAATTAGGCAACTATAAGGCCCCATTAGGGAGCAGGTTAAGGGAGGGTATAGGAGCCAAAAAGAAGGAAGGCGGGTTTAGGAGCAAGGGCCCGAAAGGCAAAAGGGGGGGCATTATAAGGGCCCCAGGCAGGGATTTGGTAGCAAGGGCCCAAAAAGGAGGCCCCGGCAGGACTTTTAGGGCATAAGGGTCATATAGGTAGTCACACAGGGTTTAGGAGGCTATAGGGGCCATGTAGTTAGGGGGGCGTGGGTTAGAGGCCTGTAGTAGGCAGGTTTTAGGGAGTAAGGGGCCAAAATGCGGCAGGGGAGTGTTTAAGGTAAGCTATAGGGGCCATAATAGGTGGGGCAGGAAAGGAGCTAATGGGCCATATTTGAGTAGGCAAATTTAGGGGGGGCATAGGGCCATATATAGAGGCGGGGCTTTAAAAACCGGGTTCATTAATGTTTTAAAAAAAAAGAATCCCTTATCACCTGTCCCATGCATCCTCAAAAAGCCAGCACAGTCTTTTTCCAGCCGAACTCACGCAGGCTGCGCGATGGTGTGAAAGATCATTTTGTTCCACCCACGTCGCACGTGGGGTGGACCGGAGACTTAGGGGCCTAAGACCGAACAGTCCTAATTGACCCCTCGGGAAAAGGCCCCGGCGATCGAGAAGGCCCGGGGGCCCTGGGCAGTGCTTTGTCTGCTACCCCGGGGAAGTTACTCCCGCTCAAATGGCAACAAGATAGATGATATGGCATAAATGTCTCAGATGGTAATACCCTCTTTAATCACACAAGGACCGACCTACATTTGTTTTTTCATTTTTTTATTCATCCATGCCTTTCAAGAGCCATATCTTTTTTTTCTTCAGTTGGCAAAGCTGTATATGTGCTTTTTTTTTGCAGAAAGGGAATTTCATTTATTATATAATGTATTTAAATCGAACAAAAACAAAATTTGGGTTAGAATTAGTAAATGAGGTGGAATAGAGAAAAAATGCAATTTAACTATTGTTTTTTTTTTTTATAGCGTTCACAGTGCAGTATTAAATTCATTAGGTGGGTCAGCGCAATTATGGCAATATTATAAAATCGGAATTACATCAAAGGTCATGTTTTATTACTATTAAACAGTTTGGTATCTGCATGTGAAAAGTTTCTCTAAGAAAAAGAATAGTTTTTATTTGTATTATTTTGAGCAACGTGACTTTTTATCATTTTTATTTCAAATCTATTTCTGGAAGGCAGATTAACCAAAAAGAAGCAATTCTGGAACAAGGTATATTTTTTTAATGGCTATTTACCGTGGGAGATAAATGACATAATATTTTGAATGTTTAGACTTCTATGGACATGATGGTAAAAAATATTGTTTATATTTTAAGGTTTTTTTTCACATATATTCTAATTCTAGAAATCTTTTATTACACCAAAGGACCCCAGGCAAGGTGTAATAGGAAAACTAAAATGGGGACCTTTATGCCCCCTATAGTTATAGTTAGTATAGCATCCTATAGTTGCATCACGTTGTCGCTGATCAGGTAACGGAGGGAATCATTTCCTGTCCAGAAGCTTAGCTGCCATCTGCAAAATGATTGCCACATCTAAGAAGTTAAGATTAGCTTTGTAATGCATGTATAAGTTTTAACCTGTCAAGAAATTTGTCAAAATCAACATGTTTTCCTATATTTTAACTCTGAGCAAGGAATATGTAGAAGCTGTCAATATGGAATGACTGGCCTAATAGCCAATATTATCATAACCAGTTTAATCAGCAGCGTTTATGAAATGATCAGATATTTCTGCCACCAAGTCATAAAGCATAAAAGAGTTAAACACGAAATTTAATTATATCAAATTTCCCTTGAAAAAGACGTTGATGAGTGAAGCCAATGTATCCACACGCAAAAATACTGTAAAAAGCCAGTGTTGAGTAGTTATAAATAAAATGGGTGCCAAATCAAGTTGATAAATGTGTTAAGAAATATATCTGGGAGTTAGAGGATCTCAACAGTAGTTTTTTCCAGCTGTTTCTCACATGCTGAATGCCTGAGTCAATATTTCATTTAGTAAAAACTTCCTAGTGAATATTTAGGCACTTAAGAGTCTGCATTAATCATGGCTGCAGTGAAAACCATTCCCCTAGGAGTGTAAGAACTGATCCTTGGGTTTCATTTGTAAAACACAACCTCTTAGTTCTTGGGTTTGATGGTGTTATCGCTGGCTGCACATGAAAGTAGGCAGTCGATTGGAAAATTTTACAGTTAATTCCTTAGCAGGTACCAAGGGGTTATGTAAAGTTCATTAGTATGTACTGCATGAATAAAGTCAAAGCTGAATTCAACAACTTCATAATTTTTAATATCCCATTAGTCAAAAGTGTCTCAGAGAATAATCCCATGTCCAAGTAATAATATATGAGGATGTGGAATTGATCTATCCATGCTGGCAACTGACAAAACATTAATATATCATTGAATAATTGTACACAAACACATGAGACACACATACATACTACAGTCCATTAAATAAAATGTAGTTTTTGTTCCTTTAGTATGATGCAGTGGACTTTTGTAACACTGTATGCAGGTAACATTGAACTAGAAAAAAAGGCCATACTTACAGCTCAATGGCTGGACAATAGACTAATCCCAGTAGGAAGCATTATAAGCTCCAGTGCTACTTGGGAGAGACATAACAGGTTTAGATAAATAATGAGCAGTAGCTCACACACCCATCCACTAGGAGGGCAACTGAATGATAAAAAACTGCACATTGAACAAACACCAATTCATACCAGTATGCAAAAAAGCCACAATATCATACAAAGGGAGACTGCAAAAATGCAAAAATACTGATAAGACTGCCGCTCACACGCTCTCCATGCATAAGGGGGTGGTTGCTAGTATTATAATTGCACATAGATAATGCGATACAAAGGGTGCCAATTACACAGTTACATGTGGTGCACCATGCCGACTTACAACCTATGACATCTCTACTATTCGTGTGGACAGGCTGTCAAGCACATTTCAGGTGTTCAACACTAAACATTGAACTAGCAGTAAACTGGAGCTCCCTGTCCCTAGTGTAAAAGCTGTATCTGTCCCCAATACCTACCCACCGATGACTTCATGTGCTGCGATATAATATAAACCTGTAAGCTAGTGACTAAGATACTGAAGGATGTATACATTTCAAGTTGTTAAAATGGGTGAGATTTTAATTCCAATAGCTGGGTTTTTCTCCTTCCTAAATTTTTGGTAAAATAAGATGAGACCTAGAATAACTCAGAATAAAATGTTATTTGGTAAATGGATATGTTATTCAGCCAACTCTCCCCATTCCAGTATGGGGTGCACTGCTTAGATTAAGTGGCTGGGCTAGTGGTCTATCTAGAGTATACAGTTAGGGTATGGTCTGACTAACTGGTAGCCACATGTTAATGAAACGATGCCCACATGCAGCTATCAATGACCACATAATTGTTTCAAGAAGACAGTGACATCACCAACAAACTTGGGGGGGGGGGGGGGTCATTAACAGCTGCAGAAAACAAGGTGCAGCCAGGTACGTACGCGACACAGGTAGAGATTCAGTAAAACTTCAAATCTTTATTTCCAACGATATTAAAAACGAAGCATGGAGGATAAATTACATGATTAACAGCTGTGTATGACTGTGGTTTCATCCACATGCAGCTACCGGACCATAAGACCATACCCTTAGTGTAGACTGTACCAGAGCCTGGAACCCAATAAGCAGACAAAAATGGTCACACCTCCAAACAATGTGAAATACAGTGGGGAAAAAAAGTATTTAGTCAGCCACCAATTGTGCAAGTTCTCCCACTTAAAAAGATGAGAGAGGCCTGTAATTGACATCAAAGGTAGACCTCAACTATGAGAGACAAAATGAGAAAAAAAAATGCCAAAAATCACATTGTCTGATTTGGAAAGAGTTTATTTGCAAATTATGGTGGAAAATAAGTATTTGGTCAATAACAAAAATTAATCTCAATACTTTGTTATATATCCTTTGTTGGCAATGACAGAGGTCAAACATTTTCTATAAGTCTTCACAAGGTTGGCACACACTGTTGCTGGTTTGTTGGCCCATTCCTCCATGCAGATCTCCTCAAGACCATTGATGTTTTGGGGCTGTCGCTGGGCAACATGGACTTTCAACTCTCTCCAAAGGTTTTCGATGGGGTTGAGATCTGGAGACTAGCTAGGCCACTTCAGGGCCTTGAAATGCTTCTTACGAAGCCACTCCTTTGTTGCCCTGGTGGTGTGCTTGGGATGATTGTCATGCTGAAGAACCCAGCCACGTTTCATCTTCAATATCCTTGCTGATGGAAGGAGGTTTGCACTCAAAATCTTACGATACATGGTCCCATTCATTCTGTCATGTACACGGATCTGTTGTCCTGGTCCTTTTGCAGAGAAACAGCCCCAAAGCACGATGTTGCCACCCCCATGCATCACAGATATGGTGTTCTTTGGATGCAACTCAGAATTCTCTCTCCTCCAAACACGACAATTTGTGTTTCTACCAAACAGTTTTACTTTGGTTTCATCTGACCGTATGAGATTCACCCAGGGGGACATGTCTGGCACTGCAGGATCTGAGTCACTGGCGGCGTAATGTGTTACTTGTGATAGCCTTTGTTACGTTGGTCCCAGCTCTCTGCAAGTCATTCACTAGTTCCCTCGTGTGGTTCTGGGATTTTTGCTGACTGCTCTTGTGATCATTTGACCATGGGGTGAGATGTTGCGTGGAGCCCCAGATCAAGGGAGATTATCAGTGGTCTTAAGCAAATAGCAAAGGTAAGTTACCTGCATCCAAGGCTGTGTAATCCCTTTAGTTTCGGCACGGATCTGCTGTACCGTCTCTTCCAACTCCAGACCAAACTGCCGGCCTCGCGGTAATGCAAAAAGCAAGAAAGAGGATATCCGGTGACGTATGACGCCGTGACGAATCCCAAGGTACGAGAGTAAAACCAGAGACTTTATTTAGATAGCTTAAAAACTGGATCCATTCTGCACCCGGCAGCAAAGTGGTCTTGTATGTCTTCCAGTTTCTAATTATTGCTCCCACAGTTGATTTCTTCACATATAGGCTTCTTGCCTATTGCAGATTCAGTCTTCCCAGCCTGGTGCAAGTCTACAATTTTGTTTCTGGTGTCCTTCAGCTGCTCTTTGATTTTCACTATAGTGGAGTTTGGAGTGTGACTGTTTGAGGTTGTGGAAAGGTGTCTTTTATACTGATAACAAGTTCAAACAAGTGCCATTCATACAGGTCATGAGTGAAGGACAGAGGAGCCTCTTAAAAAAGAAATTACAGGTCTGTGAGAGCCAGAAATCTTGCTTGTTTGTAGGTGACCAAATACTTATTTTCCACCATAATTTGCAAATAAATGCTTTCCAAATCAGACAATGTGATTTTCTGTTTTAATTGGGAGAACTTGCACAATTGGTGGCTGACTAAATAATTTTTTCCCCACTGTAAATGGTGGAGGTGCAAGTTGCCATGGCTGCGATATAAAGGGAAACATACAAATACGAACATAGCAGCACACTGCAAAAACACAGACACATAAACAAACAATAAGTATATAGATTATTGTATATTAGATTACTCATACATCTAGGATGCATTAAAATCTGAGGTTCTTATTGCACATTTTGATTAAATTTTGAGGGAAAATCCACCAGTGGAAAGGTGACTTCGGTTCAGATGGGGCTGCACACTATAAAGGAGCCTGGAAGATAGGCATGTGTTTATTTTCTTAAAGTTTTTCTTTTTTGCTGGATTTTGACACAAAAAAACCCAAGTTGGACCAAAACCAGAAAAATGTGGAAATTTTATCTTTGCACACATCTTAATGGAAGCATATCCATTTAAATAGTGAGAATGTAATGTATTAACTGAAACCTAAGTAAACACGAGGCATGAAGTAGAAAAAAAACATTTTTTACTTAGAAAATCACTGTAATTAAGCCTTACCAAACATATATAATATAAAGCAGGGTATGGAAAACCACGAAAGACATTAAAAATTTGCCAACTCTCTCATCTTAAAGGGGTTTTCTCACTACAGTGATTAGCTTTAAACATGAAGGTGAAGGTAAATGAAGACTTATCAAATATATTGTTTTTTTCTTATTTCGCTATTTTGATGAGATAATTTTTTTATCTCTTATGAGTACACACAAGCTTCTTTAGTTTACCGACCCCCTCTGTCTACTGTTGGGTTTAGGCTGCGTTCACACGACAAAGACCAAGTATCGATCGGATTTTCCGACCGGTATTTGGTCTTTTTTTGGCACGCAGGGGGACGGCTTTTCTCCACAGTTTGCGGATTTAAGCCTTCCCCCTTCGCATCCACATGTTAATGTTCCACCTGAAAACTGGAAAGAAGAATAACATGTTCTAAGTTTTTCGGACCGATAGTGGTGGGGACTGCTGCACGGATTTTACATTGAAGTCTTTGGGGGAGCGTTGCTTGTCGGTTTTCAGACAGTTTGTAAAACCGCAAACTGTCTGAAAAGCCAACAAATAACCTTTGCCGTGGGAACAAGCCCTTACTATCTAAAGCTTTGGGCAGCCATTGGCACAGCTTTAAGTGCTTCTTCACTACTTAACCATTTTTACACTGCATTGAATTATCAGAGACATGCAGATCGTAAAAAAAATTTATATTTTGGTATCTGGTAATGCTGCTGTCAGGATAATTATAAAAAATCAATTAGTCTCCCTTGTGTACAAACTATAGGAATATATCATAAACAACAAGAAAAGCATAGAAAAAATATTCCTTTAAAATCTAACTTTTATTTCACAATGATAAAATAATTTTTCCACCCTATGCTATAGATAGGGACACTACCAACATGAATTGTAATGAAAATCTGTCTCCTGCAATACTAAATGTTGGTACTGATCCAATGCGGAGAACCCGCCCCAAAAAGGGCGACCCCACCCAGTACCTAGGAAGTCCCTCAAACTCACCCTGCCCTATGCACTATCTAGGGGGGAGGTATAGTGTCAAATAGAGAGGGAATATCGTAAATGTATTGTCATATAACTATAGTGATATAGCATTCAATGGTATTACTACTTCAAGGATATGGCGCTATATCAACACCTACATCCCAAAAAAAAGCATACAGTTGATTCTATATATCCCAAAAAAAAGACGTTCAAACCAATAGACCTCTATATCACAATCCCCTACTAGTCTCTATAACCTGGAGGAGATCCAAATTAGTGAGAAAAATAGGCTAAAGGTGTTACTACTTCAAGGATATGGCGTTATATCAACACCTACATCCCAAAAAAGCATACAGTTGATTCTATATATCCCAAACGCGTTTCGTCCCAATTCCAGGGACTCCTCAGTGAGTAAACAATAACTCAATGTAGATATTCACCTTAGATAAACAATACATATCAAAAGAGGTACCTGAACCTCCACCATGATTCCTATGGAGGTATACTAGTTCATTGGTACCTACAGGAGATGGTGTATCCCCTTCATATCAATCTGTGAGAGTTGGTGTCACTCCTCCTGATGGGAACAAAAGTTGTTGGTGTCAAAGTGTCCCACTAGTAGGGGATTGTGATATAGAGGTCTATTGGTTTGAACGTCTTTTTTTTGGGATATATAGAATCAACTGTATGCTTTTTTTGGGATGTAGGTGTTGATATAGCGCCATATCCTTGAAGTAGTAATACCATTGAATGCTATATCACTGTAGTTATATGACAATACATTTACGATATTCCCTCTCTATTTGACACTATACCTCCCCCCTAGATAGTGCATAGGGTAGGGTGAGTTTGAGGGACTTCTTAGGTACTGGGTGGGGTCGCCCTTTTTGGGGCGGGTTCTCCGCATTGGATCAGTACCAACATTTAGTATTGCAGGAGACAGATTTTCAGGATAATTATAAGCAACATTGCATTATCTACCACTAATAAAAATTTTTACCATCAGTTGTCACTTTCCCTTTGAACAATTACTTTATCATTGATCATCTCAGACTTTAGGGTCTATACCAGACCTGCAGTTTAGGGACGTTACTAGGAGGTTGGTCTGGGCACGTTCACAGGCTATTCGGGGGCACTCCTGGTTTTAGCCCAAACTTCCTGCCAAGTTTTGCAGGTCAGGTCTATACTGTGACTGCATACTTTTTTGCTCTAGATTTCACACACAAAATATACCTGCCTAACCATTTTGAAATCCCTCCTACTCTATGCTACATAGTCATAAGCACACTGGGAGAATATTCATATTTTGTACAGCAGTATTCCGGCATACAAAAGCCATAATGTTTTGTACAAACTGAGTTTTTCTCAAAAATTTGTAGATGTTGGGCTATTTTATACCACTCGACACTCTTCTAAAAAGTTTGTGGGTTTACTAGGAGGGGTGTGGTTTCCTACCATTCAACACTCAATTTAATCTACTCCAGAAAGTCATTTTCAGCAATTTATAGCTGAAATATACTCCTGCTAATAGCATGAGAACCTGTCTTGATGTACTCTCCCCTGGGGTTAAATGGGCCGGATCAGAGCGATCTCCCATCTTGGACGCTGATGGTGTGTATCGGCAGCAGGACACTGCCAGCACCCATTGCAAATTTTCTCTGGGTACATTCACCAAAGAGTTAACTGTCAATGTGCAGGACCTTCTAAAACTAAGTAAAAGGGCAGGGCTGAACATTCTGTGTAACCTAATACAGTCCGAATGGGGATGGGCTTCTGCTGGAGCTAGGGGTCCTAGAGACAGACAAAGGTTACAGTGGAGAGAAAGGGGTAACATGGCTGAGCTCTGGAAAAACAAAGAAAATATGTCTTTTTATACTTCTTAATTTTCATTTCAATATGGGAAAAAACAGAATCATAGGAAAATGGGAGATTAAGGGACGTGCGGGCATATTTCTGGGCATTTTCTATGTTCAGTATTCCTTTCAATAATTATAAATATGGATTTTAAGACCATTCCTATATTCCATGTGCGGTCTGACTATGGCAATTTAGAGCAAAAGCAAAGCAATGCTTTCACTAAGTGCATACAGGCCTATTTAATGAATCCACTCATCCCTTTGTAGCAGCTGTTTAACACAGATTGCAACAACTGAGCTTATTATTATCCATCAATATTTTTTATGTCAGTTTTAACCAGCTGTATCAGTTATGGCACAATCCCTTCCTGGAATAGCCAGCTCACCCTTTCAGCTGATCGCCACATATGCCATTGCAAGGATTCTGACAAAAAATGGTCACTTTCAAGAAGTTCAAGAAAAGTGCACAATCCAGCAAATGGAAAGGCGAATGTGCAAAAAATGAGTCTAATCTTTATTTAAGTCTTCCATAAAAGCCAAATCATCGTGCAGTAGAGACCAGTGCTTACACATTTCAAACTGAAAACCCGACCCTACTCATAGCATCTGAGACACTAGGAGCCACAAGTATGAAAACTGTCTAGGTCTAAAATTCACTTTGTTGCCCATAGCAACCAATCAGAGCACCCCTCTCATTTCATACAGTGCTCTGGAAAAATGAGAGGGGCGCTCTGATTGGTTGCTATGGGCAACAAAGTGAATTTCAGACTTAAACAGTTTTCATATATGTGGCCCTATGGGCGGCATATATGAAATTTGGCGTTTAAACAGCAAATTTCATTCGCATAATAACAGTCTAGAATGCGCCTGATTTATGAACCTGCTCTACAGCGGGTCATAAATCAGGCGCATTCGAGCATTAGTACGACATTTCTGGCTCAGGTAAACTACTTTGTAAGTGGTATATCTGTTCCAGCTGTAATGCACCTAGAAATGCCATAGCGAAGTTATAAATCTACAGCTTTGTACAGTTCTAGTGCGCCCCACCTCCTGCACGCCCCCCGAAATCAGGCGCATTACAAATTGCCGCAGGCGCTATGTAAGGCACCTGATAATGGCGTGTGGGCCATTTAAAAATGTAGTGAACGGAGTGCGCCTGATATCGGTCTTAAAAGATGCCAGATATGTGGTGCAGCCCCATTTATACATGTCACCCTATGAGTAAGGGCAGGTTTTCCGCTTAAAATGCCTAAGCGCTGGTCTCTGCTGCACAATGTACTGGCTTTTATGGAAAATTTAAATAAAGTTTGGACACGTTTTATGAGCATTCACCTTGCCTGTTGCTGGATTATGCACTTTTCAACCCTCCGGGGCACAAACCCTGTATTTCATTGTATAGAGCTTTCATGCATGGCCATACAGGGTCCATTGGACTCCATTTTGCACACAGATTTATTTTTAAGCTCAATATTCTTTTTTGCATTATGCATACATAAAAAGATTGATGGGAAGGCAATGTTTTACACTGAATAGACTAAGTGGGTGTATGGAAACTTATTTTCAACGAATTTGCCAAAGGAAAAAAAAAAATGCGAATAGAGAAGAAAACTCTCTCATGTTAGCCAAACCAAAGTCTCCTCCAAAAAGACGAGTCACCAATCTGTATACAGCTTTTTTTTCCATTCAAATATTGAAAGCCTGAGGCTAGGTTTACACGGTGTAATTGCAGGACGTATTTCGTCCTGCAATTACGCCGGGTGTACGGGGGCGGTAGCCCGCCGGTCTCATAGACATTCATTATTCTTGGCGCGTATACGCCGTGAATAATTGACATGTCATTTCTCTCCCCACTCGCCGTATTGTGCGAGCAGGGAGAGGAGATTAATCCATAGTTCTCTACGAGAACTGGGGATAACCGTACTGACTGGGACGTATCTCTCCCTGTATTTCGCGTAGTACGGCGTGAAATATGGGGCGAGATACGTCCCATTTTAAGCCGTGTGAACATGGCCTAAGTGTGTGCTCTCTCCACCCAAGTCAGTGCTCCAGACTAAAAAAAAAACTTTAATGAGACATTGGCTGCTAAGCTGAAAAAGTTAGCTTAATAGAATTACATATATAAATATAAGTCCACAACATAACTGCACTAAAAATGCCCAGCGGAAAGGATTTTCAAGATATGATGGTATGGAGGACACATGCACGAGAAAACCTATCTCCCGTTACTCATGGCTGCAGGATGGAGAGTTATATGTGGACCAGAAGCAAGAAGGAGACATAAGTCTGCTTTGACATAGTGCAGTTTTGGTGCAGTTTTAACTGTGTTCCAATTAAACTGCCTTTATTACTAGCAAGCTTCTTTCAGTTGTCTAAACTGTTTGGAAAGTGATTAATGAATTAGTGTATTTGTAATCACAAGACTTCAGACACATTAATTGATTACTTACTTGAATCACCTTTCGGAACAATTTAGATAACTGAAAAAAGCTTAGTCATAAAAGAAGCACCTTAACTAATGTTCACAGGTTGTCGTTTAAGCAAACACTTTTAGGACCCGCTCCTCATTTATCAAAAACTTCATAACCACATGTGCTGCTCCATTTAGAAATACACATATTTTCAATATATTTCCTTTTCCACTTTTACTTCATTTTTTCAGATTTTGATACAACACCTCCTTTTAATATGTTCATCAACAAAACAAACAAGAAACCACTAGGGGGCACAATCGTTTATACAGCCTAGTCCATTGTAATTCAATGCATTAGATTGTACAGAGATGGCTGTTTTACTACTTCCTGCCTGGGGCAGGAAGTAGTAAAGCACAAAACAAGGCTTCACAAGGCTTCCAGCGATGTTATCTGATCGAGAACCTGCGATTTCGCTGCCAGCGCCCCGATCAAAGTGAGGAACAGTGCACAGCACTGTTTCTCAATTTATATAGTTTTTTTTATGTTTAAGCGCTTTAAAAAAAGTGTTTTTATTGTGTAAAACAATATCTATGCATCAGTATCTTCTGATAGCCATAACTTTTTTTTACTTTTCCATATACAGAGCTGTTTAAGGGCTTTATTTTCTCATGGCACTTACTGTGCAGGTCAATCAACATGACAGATTCATAGGATAGGTCGTTATACGTGGCAATAAAAAATGTGTACTTAATTTAATTTTGATCTTTTTTGTGGTGATTGGCATTTTTTTTTTTTTGTGCTTTTGCTTTACTTTTTTTTTTCTCACTTTTCCCCATATCAGATTTGTATCAGTGACCCCTCGGATCACTGATACAAAACTTCTATATACTGGTCTCTGTGACAACTGTCAGTCACCATTCCCAGTAAAGCCCACAATGATTGCCGCAGCTGAGTGGTTAGTCACCCACGGCCGGTGATGCGGCATGAGGCCAGCGGTAATATGCCACTGGTTCCGTGTAACGATCCTGCGGGGCTCGCTTGTGATCCCGCACAATGTGCAGGACGCACCGGTACGTATATTTGCGGAAAAGCACTTCCCACTAGGACGTACTGCTATGTCCCAGGTCGGGAGGGGTTAATATACTTTTAACATAAATCTGACTTTTTATACACTTTTTTATTCATTTTTTTTCCTTGGAAGTAGGTTGACAAAATTTCTGGTGGGAAGTAGAAGACATACCCTTTTTTAATGGCTTAGATGGTGTTGAAGGCAGCGTCAAGTCATTACATGGCCGGGATTTGAGAGATCTCAGTCCCAACCACTGATGGCAAGTGTCAACTAACGTGAGACCATTTCACGCCTCCTTAATAAAACTATTTGATGAGCAGCATTAGCTCAACGTATAGTGTGATGATGTGCGGTCCTTGTTTTTCTCCTATGTGAATTCTTAATAAAACTATAATGTCACAGTTCATCATTGTCACCAACTGCAAATTTTGATTTCCCCCTGGAGTCCTGCAAGTGCATAAAAAAGTGCAGCATACCACAATATACAAATAATGCACAAGGATGAAATCAAGCTGAAAGTGTAACAGGTGGGCAGGAAGTGGACCCACTGGACCACTGCTGGGGTTGCTCCGAGGGTGCGTAACTAAGTGGTGTTGGGCATCTTCACAGAGCCTTTGATGGTAAGGATGGCTTACCCCAACAGTCGCCAGGTGCGACCTCAGAGCAGTCCCCAGCAGTGGCAGCTGACTAACAGGCCAGAAGTGTCAAAGCTAGGCACCAACCGGATTAGGGACAAAGATACAGCAGACTAGGTATAGATATATGCAGGTAAAGAACAGACAAAGACTGGACTAAACGGATGCCAAACAGGAAGGTTAAATGGAAGGCAAGATACAAAACATACTAACAGGACACAACACCAAGTACATGACAAAGGACAATCAGAGACTTAAGCTAGGACTCAGGCTAGGAACCAAGGCATAAACATGGCAAGAACACAGACATAGAACATGGCAAGGAAACTCATGGACAAAGATACAGACATAGAAACCAGCAGGGAGACTAACCAACAAGACAGCACACACCAGATCACTAACATACATAAGATAAGACACCACGAGACTATAAAATGCAACAACAAGGATCAGGCAGGGGGTGTAGGGAAAGCAGGCTTATAACCACACAGGTGGAAGGGGATTGGCAGAGGAAGCCCAACCCTGCTGCACACTGTGGGAATAAAGGGGTGCAAGATGTGGCTGCCACCCTCTCTAGAGAGACAAGGAATTAGGGCAGCAGCCAAGATGGAGGACCAGCATGGCCAGCATGAGAAAAGCAGCACAGCAACCGCAGGTGGGCAAGCAGCGGTGACAGGAGCGTTCACGGCGACAGCGGCACCGCAACAGGAACCAGATCTGCGATAGGAACACAGGTACTTCCGTGGTTCTCAGCAGAGGCCGCAGCGTAAGGACAGGAACATGGCCAGAAAGGAGAAGGTCCCCTACAAAGTTTTCCTAAACTTCCAGCTCAGAAGGTCCTGCATTGGTCAGGATTTGATGACCTCACTTCACTGAACCTTAAAGGGGTTGCCAAGTTTATTTCAAATTTAAATGCTAAAGTACTACTGCTCAATAACATAATGTACCAGTGCTGGCTTTCCCTGGCTTACTGTTTACTTTACTGTCTTCTTCCGAATGGGATGTCACTGCTGCAGCTGTCAGGTGCCATTTCCTTACACCACTTTTCAGAAGTGAACAGCTCCAAACAATGATATACAGGAGGGGCACTGACCGTTCGGAAGAAGACCAGAAGTAAACAGAAAGTCAGGAGAGCCAGCACTAAAGTTGAGGAGGAAAGGGAGTATGTTTTTTATTTTATTGGGCAGGAGTATCTTAGCAGTTTCTTTTTAATAAATTGGCCAACCCAGTTAAGGACAGTCTGTTTTATTCCTGGCTTCCACCCTGTGTCCATGAGGTTTGGTTCCCTCCAAAAGATGAAGTCAGGGTTGCAGAGAGGTGAATTAACAAATGGAATACATCTATGAACGGTTGTTCCATAAGGGCTCTGCACCTGAAAAAGATCTTTTTTTTTTTTTAAACATGTTTTATTAAGGAAGACACTGTACACAATCATGTAGACATAACAGATAGCTTCGAATTCACAAGTCTTCAAATTTGCGGTAAAACAGTCACAGAAAACAATATGTAAGTGCAATTCACCTTATACAAACATAGAAAAAGTGATACAGTCAGACGTCTCCTATATTTTAAAAATTTTTCTCCCCATCCTATCAAGGAACCTACACCCCCCCCCCCCCCCCAACTGGTCCAACAAAGCGTGCACAGGATCCTCCCACTTTAATCCCCTACATCCAGATTCCCTAGATTTCCTTTCAGCTGCTCTATAAGATAGTATTCAGTATATTTGAATGGTTCTATTAGTGTTTTAATTTCATCTGAATTGTACTGTTTGGAAATAAAAGATCTCCATTTCTTCAGGAACCTCCCTGCTTCTGCATCTCTTTTTATTTAAGGGCCTGAATTTTCTCTAATTAGAGAACTTGGCGAAGACATTTTGTAAGTTCTGGTATGGAAGGAACAGAGTTGTCTATCCAGTGCCTTAGGATGCACTTCTTTGCCACCAGTAGAGTTACATGGACTCCTTTATTTTAACAAGGGTTCTCTCTGGCGACTCCTCCGAAATCACTTCAGTAGCGTAGTGAAATAACATCCCTTGCGGGGTCAGGGGAAATGAACACTCCCAGGTGTCATCAAGATATTTTTTAACTTGCTGCCAAAACCTGTTGATACCAGGACATTGCCACATACAGTGAAATAGATCAGCCCTCTCCAGCCCACACTTGGGGCATGCCGTGAGATGAGTAGGCCTATTTGGTCCTGGAGGGATAGTAAAGGCATATATGGCTTTGTGTGCCAACCAAAAAAGGTATCTCTCGCCTTTTGCTCGCTAACTATAGCTTTGCGTACTATTTGCAGACCCTTTAATATTTTGTGAGTTAACTCACTGTCGCCGATCCTATCCTCCCAATACCCGAAGAGCTTTGACTCCAACCTCTCGCTGCCTTTAGATAAGAATATGGAATATAACCTAGACAACAACCCTTTACTCTCGCTTGACTTAGTGAACTCAGCAAATTCCTTCGTCTCTCCCAGTGACTGTAGATGAGAGACATTCGCCCTGCAGAAATGTTCTAATTATATGTATTGGAAGATCTGATTATCACCCAAGGAAAATTTTAATTTCACCTCATCCCAGTTAAGTAAAGAACCCGAGGATTTCGATAACAGGTCCCCCAAGACCCTGACTCCCCTCTGCTTCCACGTTTGGAACAGCTTGTTCTCACTACCCGAGCGGAATGAAGGAAGGTCCCAAAGAGGGGCATATTGTGAAATAGACATGGGACGCTTAAAAAGTTTTCTTGTATGCCTCCAAGTAGCCCACGTGTCTTTCAGCATGGTACTGCACCTGTTTCCCCTTTGGAAATAGTCCAATGGTTTAGATGCAGTAGTGCCACCAGATTTACCCCTGGTATAGCTGTGATTCTAGTTCTGTGTTGGAAAATAAATCCGAGCCATCTATCCAGCCCCCTCACATGCCTCCACATAGAAGCCAAATTATAGAGTCTAATATTAGGTAACTGCCCCCCTCCCTGCAGCTTGTTCATAGACAATTTCTCATAACTTATGCGTGACCTCTTGCCTTTCCATATGAACTTCGAGAAGGCTCGCCGTAGCCTATTAACTACGCGTGCTTCCCCAAAAGGTATGTTCTGCAGAGGATAGAGCAGTCTCGCAAAATTATCATCTTGATAATTTGGATCCTGCCTGTGATAAACAAAGGAAGATCTCTCCACCTTTCACCGCTATAATTTTTGTGATCAGCGGTGGATAGTTAAGTTGATATACAGATGTTCCTTTTGACCCGATCTTAATCCCCAAGTATGTCAGGTGGGAACGCACTACCTCCACCTCCACTGTATGAGTAGGAATACGATTACGAGCCCCCAGTGTCATCAATTGGCATTTATCTCTATCTTAAAACCTGAGAATTCTCCAAATTTGGTGAGACCCTCAAACACTCCCTTTAAATGGCCTACAGGGTCATTCATGAATATGAGGATATCGTCTGCAAAACATACCAACTTGACTTCCCTGGAGCCCACTGATATCCCTCTAAATGTGTCCGAGTCTGATAAATGTTGCGCCAGTGGCTCAAGGGCAATGTCAAAAAGCATCGGGGATAGCGGGCAACCTTGCCTTGTTCTCTTTTGTAAGCAGTTGGGGGAAGAGATAAAGCCCGGAGTATGCACCCTCGCTTGAGGTAAATTGTACATAGCCATGAGGTATTTCCTGAAATTTCCTGTAAAACCCATTTTGTCCAACACCAAATTTAGCCACCTCCAGTTTACATTATCAAAGGCTTTCTAAGCATCTGTACTCAATAAGGCTGCGGTGTTTCCCTCCTGATGCTCTCTGTCAACATAGTCCTGCACTGTCAAAACTGTCCTGATGTTTTTTACCCCGGATCTTCCCTTAATGAACCCCATTTGATGAGGGCCTATTAGCTTTGGCATTATAGATGCTAACCTATTTGCTATGACCTTCGAAATAATTTTGATGTCCTGGTTTATCAAAGAGATGGGGCGATAGGATGCTGCGTCCAGGGGATCTCTGCCTTTCTTAAATAAAACCTTGATGTAAGCTGTATCCCCCGAAGGGCCCGGAGCCTTGCCCGGTGGAATATTCTTGATGACGGCCTCTAGCTCTTCCTCACTAATCGTCTTATTCAACTCGTCCCTATCTTCACTGGAAAGCTTCTGTAGATTAATGTTTTCCAGAAAAGCTACCTCTTTAGACATATCACACTGTGACTGGGAGTAAAGTTGTCTGTAATATTCTTCTAGAATTTTATTGACTGCTTTGGGATCTCTCGACACCACTCCTGAGCCGTCCTTCAATCCCATAATGTTGGTCTGCCTCCCCTAATCCTTACCAGGTTTGCTAGGAGCTTTCCCGACTTATTGCCCAATTTAAACAAGGAAGATCTCAGTTGATCGTTATAGAAGAGATCTATGCTTTTTTGCTGAAAATCAAACGCCTCCTTGGCCGTTGTCCACTCCCTTTTGTTATCCTCAGAAGGATGGTCTAAGAATCTGGTGTAGGAGTTTCTTAGGGCGATAGTGTACTTTTCGTGCTTAGCCCTCATATTGGCTGCCATATAGGCCATAATTCTACCTCTCAATACTGCCTTCCCTGTGTCCCAGAAAATCCCGGGGGTAGTTGTATGGATGTCATCATCCTGCGCGAACTCCTCCCATCAGCGCCTCAGGAGCTCCTGAAAGTGGTCGTTTCCTGTAAGAGCGCTTGGGAAACGCCACAATATGTCTGATCCTTTGGGATGCATATCCCTCAGGGAAAGTAGCACCGGAGAATGATCCGAGATCACCAGATCTCTATATCCTCCACCTGGCCCAAAAGGTGACGGTTGGCCAGAAAATAATCCAGTCGGGACCAGGACAAATGGGCGTGGGAGAAATGCGTGTACTGCCTTTCCTGTGGGTTCAACAGCCTCCACACGTCCCCCAAACCCAAAGAGTCACAGAGACCGCTAATCAAGCTCTTGCCTTCTTTTCGCATTCCCCTCTGAGAGCCCGAGCGTTTTCTGTCCTCCCTTTCATCCATGACGCAATTGAAGTACCCAACTGGTTAAAGAATTCCTTGTCCCGAGCATTAGGCGCATAGACGTTGAAAAGATTAAGCACTCCTGCTGAGGTCTCCATTACTACCTTCAATACTCTACCCTCTTTGTCAGATTCTTGAGAAAGAATTTTATATTGGGTATTCTTGTTAAATAGCATAAGCACACACGATTTACCCTTCACTGCTGCTGAGCCCCTCACCTCACCTACCCACATTTTTTTCATGCGATCAAAATCTTTCTCTTCTAAGTGTGTTTCCTGTAATATGGCAATGTCCGGTCTTTGTTTTTTGAGATGTCGTAGAACCATAGTTCTTTTTTGGGGGGACCGAAGCCGTTCCAAGATATAATACGCATTACCGAAAAAGATCTTAATAATGAAGAAATGTGAACAAAGGACACACAATTACATAAATGAATAAAAGTAAATGAAATAAATAAATTATATAAATAAACAAGGAAGTGTACCATGTAATACGGCCTATACATCAAAAAAGTAATCAACATTTTGGGCTTTATATTTAAAAACGGTCTAGCAGTAAGACTGCCCTTGTTGCCCATAGCCACCAATCAGAGCTTAGCTTTATTTTTCCAGAGCACTATATTAAATGAAAGCTGAGCTCTGATTGGTTACAATAGGCTTACCACTAGATAGTTTTCATACATAAGGCCCTTTGTCCTAGTCAGGGGGTGGAAAAACTGTGATGTGTGTGGAAATGTGACATCACTTGGTGGGATCTCAACTGTAGCAGCTTCAGGCACTCCAGAGTCACCATTCCTGCACCTCAGATGTTCAAACTATCCAATCACCCTAGTTTCAATTAAGAAGCCCTAGGTCACTTAAGGGTTGCCGAAACACCAACCTATGTATAGCAGATACTACACTGGAACTTAGTTAAAAGGCTGAGAAGCGATGGATTAGAGGCTATTTGGTAGCGAATTTTTAGTCATGATTAAGGGTGCTTACCCGAAACGCGTTGACTCTGTCTGTCGTGTCTGGATTTTAATGATTTGATACAATAAAGATGATTATTTTCTTTATCCAACGGTGCTGGATCTTTTCCGCCATCCATGCGGACTTCTTGTCTCTAGTTCACAGGCTGGTGCCTCCCAGCCAGACCCGTGCACCTGCTGGCTGTCCACAATCAATTATTCATTCAGGTGAGCTGGACTTTGTGTGTCTTGAGCGAATTTTTAAGGCTAGTAAAAACATTTTCCCCATGAAGCAGTGACTAAAATGATTCTCCATACACCCACTGGGTCTCTACAGTGAGAAACAGTAGCTACCAGGCATCACTCTAACTAGACAGTACCCAGCTTTGAAGTGACAGGAGGCAAGAACCCTAAAACAGCTGCTGACAGATGGGTTTATGAATGTTTTGGAGGCAATTTTGGCTTATATGACAGTTTTCTTCCTTTTCAGAGAGAGTTTATTTACAGATATACACAATTTGTAGCAAAATCATGACCGCTAAGTGTATAGAAGTTTGTTATCCTTATACAAACAGAATGCTGCTTCTGCTTGTGATCTTCTGTACATCCTTATTTTTGTAATCTTGTACCCATTTTTCCTCATTGCTATTACAACGCCACTCTACTATACCACTAACTAAATCACAAAGTCATCAGTCTGGAAATAATTACCATTAAGGGTATGTTCACACGGCTTAATTGCGAGGCGTACAGTACGGCCTGCAATTACGCCGGGTGTTCGCGGAGTGGCGCTGATCGGCGCGTACTCCCGCGATAGGGGGGGGCCAGCAGACCACCGGCCTACAATATATCGTATTGTACGCCTGGGGAGAGGAGGCGTAATCCATAGTTCTCTATGAGAACTGTGGATTACTGTAATGATTGGGGCGCAGTACGCTCGTAATATGTGGTGAAATGCGCCCCAAAATAAGCCGTGTGAACTTACCCTAACATATGCTTGTAAGAGACAAGGTAACTTTGTAACTTGAAAAGAAATGTATACAACAGTAAAATGAAAAAAAAAAAAAGTAAAAAAAAAAAAAAAAAAAAAAAAATATATATATATATATATATATATATATATATATATATATATATATATATATAAAATAACACCTGATGATACCACTGACAGACATACAGGCTTCCTTCCATAAAGTCTACCTTACAATTGATTTACATTTAACAGCACTCAATTTTAAAGGCACATGTGGGACTGTGATGCGAGTCTCCAGCAGTCAAGTTTTATAATTACAAGCTCCGTACAATAACCACACAGGAGCATTTTCCTTCAATCTACTGGAAATTGGCTGTTAAGTCAAATTATTGCTCCCTAGGGAACACAGTGAGATGAAGAGAGGAAATTAACAGCATCTTACATATGGGTACATATAAGCAACATTTATATACTCAATCTATTAAAGCAGCTTAAGAAAATACTGTAATATTTAACTTTTACTGCCAGACATCACAATTAATCAGTATAAATATTTATATGAAACCATTAGACACGTTATTTTATGTAACGTTAATGCTGTGATTTTCCAAAGATAACTTTTTACATGTAGCTTAGGTCTAATCTATAAAATTTCATATACAATCATTTTGAACTGTTATTTTTAGACAGAAATGTGAATTTACTGAACACAGTGAAACTGGTAAGTTTATAACAAAATTTATAGACACATATGTGCATTTTTATAGCTCATCTGGGAACCCACTGGTATTACAGATGTAGGCTATTCAGAAATGTATCATTTAAGAAGTTCTATCTTGGCAATCAATGCAAACAAATATCATCAGCCAGCGGTAATAGCAGAAATGTACTGGCAATACGGCTAGTAAATGCGTATCACGCAAACACATGGGCTAGCCTGACATCTGCAAGCACTTACACTGAACGTTAGTAACCCATTATTGTCAGCTATAGTTCCAGCTATTATGTGTTCTGCTACTGTAGTCCTTTTTAAATTGTACGTAAAGTGTTATTAAGTAGCACATATACAACTGCACATATATACTCAACAGCCATAACATTAAAACAATTTTTAAAAAAACATTAAAAAATGTTGTGTAAGTCCCCTTTTTGCCACCAAATCTTCTCCACAAAAGCCTTTAAAGGTGTCAGGCTGCATTTGCAAAGTGGACCCTACATGGATTGAACACCAAGGCCAAGTCAATACCTCTCTGTCATGCTCCCCAAACCGTTGCAAAAAATGTTTGCAGGGTGGCTATATTCTGCTGATAAAGGACACTGCAATGGAAAACTGTTGCCATAAAAGGGTTGTACTTGGTCTGAAATAATGTTCAGGTATATGGTTCATGTTAAATTAACACCCACATGACTTCTATGAGTTCTCCAGAGAATCACACTGCCTCCAGCGGTAGTGTCTTCTTTTAAGGAGCCGTTCACACGGCTTATTCTGAGACTGATTCCAGCCGTACTGTGCGCTGTATTTGCGCAGCAGTACGGCTGGAATCCGTCCCAGTCATTACGGTAATCCACAGTTCTCATAGAGAACTATAGATTCCGTCCCCTCTACCCGCTCGGCGAATCCGCCGGGCGGGGAGAAAGTGAAATGCACATTATTTAAAGAGAACCTGTCACATAAATTATGCCCCCCTTGCTGAGGGCAGGACAAGCTAGTGTCAGACCTGCTGTTTCCAGCACTGTGTCCCTTATTCTGTAAGATGCTGGAGTTTATGTGTATTTAATGCTCAAATCTGCAGTTTTCAGCCAGAAGAGTCATTCGAGAGTCCTTCAGAGTGTCAGTTTTTTTCAAACCCCGCCCACCTGAGGCTAGCCCCGCCCACCTCAACTGACAAACCTATTACTTTGAATAGGTAGAAACATGTGAATAACTGTCAGTGGGCGGGGCTAGCCTTTGGTGGGTGGGGCTAACACCTACTCATGAATAAGATTTGAGGGGTAAATGCTCTAAAACTGCTGTATCTTACAGAATAAGGGCCACAGTGCTGGGAACAGCAGGTCTTTCACTAGCTTGTGCTGCCCTCAGCAAGGTGACAGGTTCTCTTTAAGGCGTGTATGCGCCGTGAATAATGAATGTCTATGGGGCCGGCGAGCTTCTGGACCTCCGCCCCGCCCCCCGCTGCACGGCGTAATTGCGGGGCGAAATCCGTCCCCACAATTACGTCGGCAATAAGCCGTGTGAACATTGCCTTACAGTGCATCTTGGTGCCATATCTTTCTCAGGTAGGAAATGCACCCACCTGGTTGTTCATATGATGTAAAAGAAAACATGATTCTTCAGACCTGGTCAACTTCTTCATAGAATCCATTTGCAGTTTAGCCACTTACATGCTCACTAGGACTTTTTAACCTTTTTGAAAATTTGTATTATCCTGATGTTGCATTTGATGAACTTTTGCCTATAGGTTAGTTTTCTGGTATTTTTTTATTTTCATTAAAAAAAAACCTCCTGCACTAGTAAGAGGGCTATACAATGAGCTGCATGCTGCTATTTCCAAATTAAGGTGTCCGAAGGCTTTAAAATGTTTTTACAAAAAAACTGGATAAAGTAACCGTCGCTGCTTGATGTTCCTCGATCATGGAAGAACTTTGCAACACTAGCAAAACTGACAAACATCTTAAAGGGGTTGTCTCACTACAAATATTGCTTTTTATGTTAAAGATCTTGCAAAAACAAGTCACTTTGCAATGTGTCCATTTACAGTGTTAACTACCTATTCCTAGATATCCTCTCTTGTATGGCTGCATCAGCTCCTCAGGTCGCTATAGCTACAGACCTGTTCAAGCTCTCCTGATAGGCTGCCAGTGATGGTTGCTATAGCTATGGACAATCAAAGGGTTGCACACAGCAATTGGTGAATAATTATTTTACTTATATCATAAAGTGCATGGTGTATGAACTTCAAGCAACAATGCCAACATACTCCAAATCGTCACATTAATATCAATGAGCAAGTCAGTACTTAGCTGTATATTATAGTCATCACTTTAGCTTCACATCTCAGCTGCAAATGCAGCTGTGTGCAACACAGAGCCTTCAGCTCATCTAACCAGCTCGAATATTGGACTCGATTTTGCTGATATGTGAAGCTAAAGTGATGGCTATAATATACAGCTAAGTACTGACTTGCTCATTGATATTAATGTGACGATTTGGAGTATGTTGGCATTGTTGCTTGAAGTTCATACACCATGCACTTTATGATATAAGTAAAATAACTATTCAGCAATTACTGTGTGCAGCCCTTTGATTGTCTGAAGACATATGAGAAAGGGGGACTGAGGAAACTCCCATGATGTGGCTGTGAATTAAAGTCAGTACATTGACTACAATATAACGGTACTTCTATGTGAATTGCTATAGCTACAGACCTTGTGTCCTCAGCAGCCCCTCACTGCAGGCCAGTAGAAGCCAGTAAATTCAAAAATGAAACTGAGAAAAGAGGACTAAGGTAGGATGAATTGATGTAGTGAGACAACCCCTTCAACAGCAAATTCATAAACAGTAATTCACATATTTAATTCCTTTTCTTGGTAATTTATTGTGTGTTATATTCATCTGTAAATAAAGACTTTGTACAATTATCAACTTTTTTTTTTATACTTCACCCAAATACAATATATCTACAGGTGCAGAAGCTTTTTTCACAATTTCACATTATGATAGTTGTTTTTGAGTGTTTTAGACCAATAAGTTTCACATTTATATGTTTTTTTTTTGTACGCTTTACATCATAAAGTACTATGACTTTTCGCTTCACTATAGTGCAAATGTGAAATTACAGTGGGTGTGGGAGGTTTTTCAATGAAAATAACAAAAGAACACCAGAAAACTAACATATAGGCAAATGTTCATCAAATGGATTATTACAATTTTCAAAAAGTTTAAAAGTCACAACCCTAATACCCACTGTAGCCATTTTAATCAGTGGACAGGGGTCAGCATGGGCATTCTGGACAGTCTGCTACAGTGAAGCCTCAAACACAAAAAGCTGCAATGCAATGCCTGTTCTGACACTTTCCCATAGCAGCCAGCATTGTTTTCAGTAATTTGGGTTACAGTAGCCCTTCCCTGAGATTGGACTGTAAGAGCTAGGTTTTGCTCTTTATGCCTGAGCCTTGGGCACCTGTTAACCCTGTAGCTGGTTCACCAGTTGTCCTTTCTTGAACCACTTTAAAGAGAACCTGTCATATAGATTATGCCCCCCTTGCTGAGGACAGCACAAGTTAGTGACAGTCATGCTGTTTCCAGCGCTGTGTCCCTTATTCTGTGCTTATTCTGTAGTTTTAGAGTATTTAATGCTCAAATCTGGCAGTTTTCAGCCAGAAAAGAGTCCAGCTTTTTCAAGAGCAGGTGTTAGCCCCACCCACCCAAGGCTAGCCCCACCCACCTGAGAATTATTCACATGTTTCTACCTATTCAAAGTACAGCGCCAAACACAAACCCAAATAACAATGACAAAATATATTTTATTAAACAAAAATAACATAACAATATACAATGACAAATAAAAAGACGGTGCTGGATAGCTGAAGAATAAGAGTATGTTCACAAGGGTCTGTCCTGCGGATGCGATCCAAGAAATGACATGCAATTCTTGGATCGCATCCACAGGACGGACCCGACAGGCGCGATGTAAACACGCAGCGGCGATCTCTCATGTGAACGCTGCTGCGTGTCTGTCATTGCCGGCAGTGATAAAGTCACTGCTAATTGTTAGATGCAGTCTCTGGGTCCGTTCTGATGGACGCAGAGATGCATCAGAAAAGCGGATGTTCACACGGATGCAAGACGCCGTGCGAACATACCCTAACTGCTGGAAAGTAAGCTCCAATGTAAGTAAATGCACAATCTTATAATGTTAGTAGAAACAATACATTAATATATAAAGCAAATACAATAACCCCCACAGTGTATAGGTAAAGCAAATAAGTATAAATTCCAACTAACAAATAAAGAAAAAGAAATAAAAAAATATATAGTATTACACAATAGGTTAATACAGACCAGCAGCACAAGGGTACACCCAACGCGCGTTTCGCTGAAGCTTCGCCCCCCTATATATATTAATGTATTGTTTCTACTAATATTATAAGACTGTGTATTTACTTACATTGGGGTTTACTTTCCAGCAGTTACTCTTCAGTTATCCAGCACCGTCTTTTTATTTGTTTTTGTGTATTGTTATATTGGTTTAATAAAATATATTTTGCAATTTTTATTTGGGTTGGTGTATTTGTGTTTGGCGCTGTAGATTATATACCACTTCCGTTTTTGTCTTTGTTGATTTATTGGCCCTATTTTTATTGGCAGTTTCCTATTCAATGTAATAGGTTAATCAGTTGAGGTGGGCGGGAGCTAGCCTCAGGTGAGCGGGGCATGAATTAAACGGACTCTTTTCATGACTTTTCTGGCTGAAAACTGCAGATTCAATCATTAAATACTCTAAAACTCCAGCATCTTACAGAATAAGGGACACAGTGCTGGAAACAGCAGGTCTATGACTACCTTGTGCTGTCCTCAGCAAGGAGGGCATAACCTAGGTGACAGGTTACCTTTAATTAGGCACTAATCACTGCACACCAGAAGCATTCTGCATGACCTTTTGGAGATGCCCAACCCAGCTTTCTATCCATCACAGTTTGGCCCTTTGTAGAATAACTCAGTCCCTTAATATCCTCATTTTTGCTGGTACCAACATATCAACTTCAAGAACGGACTATTCAGTTGCTGCCTAGTATATGCTACTCCTTCACAGTTGGTATTGTCATGAGTTAACCAATGTTATTTACTTAAATGGTCATTGGTTTTAATGTTATGGCTAATCGTTGTATGTAGTTTGTAAACACTGGGTCTTATTTATCAAAACTGTCTTAGGCTATGTTCATACGGTGTCATTGCGGGACGTATTTCGCCCCGCAATTACGCCGTGTGTACGGGGGCGGGAGTGGGGCTGGGGGGCCGGCGGCCCGCCTGCCCCATAGACATTCATTGTTCTCGGCGCGTATACGGCGTGAATAAATGACATGTCACTTCTCTCCCCAATCGCCGTATTGTCCGAGCGGGGATAGGAGATGTAATCTATAGTTCTCTATGAGAACTGTGGATTACCGTAATGACTGGGACGTATTTCAGCCCGTAATTCACGCAGTATGGCGCGAATTTCGGGCTGAATTATGTCCCAGAATAAGCCGTGTGAACATAGCCTAACAGTAAGACTGTCGTTGTCCCCCATAGCAACTGATCAGAGACCAGCTTTCATTTTTCAAGAACAGTTAAAGAATTGAAAGCTGAGCTCTGATTGGTTGTTACAAAGACAGATTTACTTGTAGACAGTTTGGATATATAAGGCCAATTGCATGTGCAGTAAAAGAAGAAGTGTCTCTCATAAACAAGCTTGCAAATGAGACATAGATCTCAATGGTGATATTAAAGGAAACCTGTCATATAGGTTATGCCCCCCTTGCTGAGGACAGCAAAAGCTAGTGTCAGACATGCTGTTTCCAGCCCTGTTTCCCTTCTCCATTCTCTAAGATGCAGCAGTTTTAGAGCATTTAATCCTCAAATCTTATTCATGAGCAGGTGTTAGCCCCGCCTACCAAAGGCTATTCCCGCCCACTGGCAGCTATTAACATGTTTCTACCTATTCAAAGTAATAGGTTTATCAGTTGAGGTGGGCGGGGCTAGCCTCAGATGGGCGGGGTTTGAAAAAAACGGACTCTTTTTATGACTCTTTTCTGGCTGAAAACTGCAGATTTGAGCATCAAATACTCTAAAACTGCAGCATCTTACAGAATAAGGGGCACAGCACTGGAAACAGCATGTCTGACACTAGCTTGTTCTGTCCTCAGCAAGGGGGCATAACCTATGTGACAGGTTCTCTTTAAAGAAAATCCTCAGATAAAAGCCCCTCTCATCCCAAGAGACGGCCCTGGGACATATTGTTGTAGCACCTGAGTGTTGAAGGACCTGTTCAGGGAGGTCTTGTGACTGTGATGTCATCACAGGTCCCGAACATCCCAGGACAGGAGAGAAAGTACATGTAAGTAATAGAGGGAAGAGGGGGGAGAACAGAGCAATGATACTAACACACACATCTCACAGGATGGCTGATGGGGCATGCTGGAACTTCTAGTTCTAAAAGTCCCAGCATGTCACATTTGCCATCCTTTGAGATAAGTCACTGCAGCTGCCATAAAATGTCCTTTACATACATATATCCTATGGTTTGTGACTAAATTTTACACACACTAGTCTAGCATGCTATAATTTATTTGTGGAAAAATAAGACATCCCCTAAAAATAAGGCGTAGTGCATCTTTAGGAGCAAAAATTAATATAAGACGCTGTCTTATTTTCGGGGAAACAGGGTATGAACTGTATGAACTGATTTACTTATTTCCTTAACTCTAAAGTATGCAGAGATCTAGGGTCTTCCCATTACGTTATTGTCTTCCTATGAGACCTTTGTTGTACATGTAAATACAGCTCAGCTAACAATTGACAACCTATGCTGTAAGGCACAGTAATGTTCTGCAGCACTGAAATATGCATCAAAATCCAAGATGCTTGAGACTGTTACTGTCATGAACGGTTGTCAACATTATAGTGGGAAGTGATAAGTCAACAGAGTGAAACAAACTCCAGGGAGGGTGACTGGGATCCACCCAGAGCTTAGAAATCTGCTATTGGGTAGCTGAACCAAGTAATAAAAACTCTCTTTAAAGTTGTGTTATACATTGTAGTTAGAACCATTATTTCAGTTAAGTTTCCAATATATAGAATTTCCAACTATGTATATATCGAATATGTATATGCCTAATTGTGTAACTGTATAGGACACTGCGACCCACAATCTCCAGCTGAAGATGCGGGAAGAGGGAGAACAATGCTACACCATCCATTCACCAGAGCAGTGGAGAGCGGCTCCTACTACACTCAGTCAGCGCCCATATCAAAGCACTGTACAGAAATATGCAGTGTGATGGTGGTGGTGTTAAATAGGGGGGGGGGAGGGTGGCAGGAGTAGGGGTGTTTGGTTAGGTAGAAGGAACCATCTCATCCAAATTCACTCCACCGTACCTGGGCGTAGCAGAGTGCTGGGTTGCAATTGTCCTGAGACAAGACCCCTGCCCTTAAATGGATGTATATATACACTACCGCTCAAAAGTTTGGGGTCACTTAGAAATTTCCTATTTTTTGAATGAAAATCACAGTTTTTTTCAATAAAGATAACATTAAATGAATCAGAAATACTCTATACATTGTTAATGTGGTAAATGACTATTCTAGCTGCAAACGTCTGGTTGTTAATGCAATATCTACATAGGTTTATAGAGGCCCATTTCCAACAACCATCACTCCAGTGTTCTAATGGTACACTGTGTTTGCTAACTGTGTAAGAAAGCTATTGGATACTTTGAACACCCTTGAAAACCCTTGTGAAGTATGTTAATACAGCTGAAAACAGTTTTGATGATTAGAGAAGCTATAAAACTGACCTTCATTTGAGCTAGTTGAGAATCTGGAGCAATACATTTGTTGGTTCGATTAAACTCGCAAAATGGCCAGAAAAAGAGAACTTTCATGTTAAACTGGACAGTCTATTCTTGTTCTGAGAGTTGAAGGCTAGTCCATGCGAGAAATTGCCAAGAAACTGAAGATTTCCTACAACGGTGTGTACTACTCCCTTCAGACGAGAGCACAAACAGGCTCTAAGCAGAGTAGAAAGAGAAGTGGGAGGCCCCACTGCACAACTGAGCAACAAGACAAGTACATTAGAGTCTCTAGTTTGAGAAATTGACGCCTCACAGGTCCTCAACTGGCAGCTTCATTAAGTAGTACCCACAAAACGCCAGTGTCAATATCTACAGTGAAGAGGTGACTCCGGGATGCTGGCCTTCAGGGCAGAGTGCCAAAGAAAAAAGCCATATCTGAGACTATGTAATAAAAGGAAAAGATTAATATGGGCTAAAGAACACAGACATTGGACAGAGAAGATTGGAAAAAAGTGTTATGGACAGACGAATCGAAGTTTGAGGTGTTTGGATCACACAGAAGGACATTTGTGAGAAACAGAACAACTGAGAAGATGCTGGAAGAGTGCCTGACACCATCTGTCAAGCATGGTGGAGGTAATGTGATGGTCTGGGGTTGCTTTGGTGCTGGTAAAGTGGGAGATTTGTGCAAGGTAAAAGGGATTTTGAATAAGGAAGGCTATCACTCCATTTTGCAATGCCATGCCATACCCTGTGGACAGCGCTTGATTGGAGCCAATTTCATCCTGCAACAGGACAATGACCCAAAGCACACCTCCAAATTATGCAAGAACTATTTAGGGAAGAAGCAGGCAGCTGGTATTCTATCTGTAATGGAGTGGCCAGCGCAGTCACCAGATCTCAACCCCATTGAGCTGTTGTGGGAGCAGCTTGACTGTATGGTACGCAAAAAGTGCCCATCAAGCCGATCCAACTTGTGGGAGGGGCTTCTGTAAGAATGGGGTGAAATGTCTCCAGATTACCTCATCAAATTAACAGCTAGAAGCCAAAGGTCTGCAATGCTGGAATTGCTGCAAAGGGAGCATTCTTTGATGAAAGCAAAGTTTTGAAAATTATTATTTCAAATAAAAATCATTATTTCTAACCTTGTCAATGTTTGGACTATATTTCTATTCATTTTGCAACTCATTTTGATAAATAAAATTATGAGTTTTCAGGGAAAACACCAAATTATCTGGATGTTTTCCCAGAAAACTTATACCTTTATTTATCAAATGAGTTACAAAATGAGTATATATATATATATATATATATATTATATATATATATATATATATAATATATATATATAAAAGCGTTTCTGAATAAATACTGAATGGTAGAATAAAGTGCTTTAAATTTCATTCATTTGTATGCATTAACTGACTGAGTGTTAATATTTAAATTAACAAAACAGTATTAAATTAGTGGTAATACTAAGAAGTTTACAAAGAAGGAGTAATGATGATAATTATTAGATTGATAGCAACAGTGGCAAAACAATAATAATACTATTATTAATAATACTAATAATAAAATATAAATTATTATAACTACTACTAATACTACTAATGATCATAAATGTATTATGTATAAACAATAAAATGTTGGTAATATATTGAAAGATAACATAATCTGCTAACATGGCACCATCTGCTGGTGACAAGGAGTTTACAAAGCAATTGAAACTCCAGCTTTTGCAGTTCAGGTGAAAAGGAAGGATTATGGGGACATCTGCTGTTTCAGCAAGAGGTACTGGAAGCAGTAATGGGTAGGCTGGTGACAGCTGCTGGGCAGGTAGTGAAATATATAAATGCACACTATTTCACTATCTATTATTGATGAAAATGGTAATGTATTCTTTATGTAATTCTTATCATCCCCAATCATTATGAAATAGGACCATATAATGTAATAGTTAAAAGCAAGATATACCATACAGGATTATTTCTATCTTCTGAAAATTACAACACCGGAAACCAATCAAGAACACAATTTATTTAATATCATAATAACAGTTTTACACAACATAGAAATATAAACATATATTTAAAACTATCAGTTGGTAAATGTGAAATGAGCTCACCACCAATTGTGTTCTTGAAGAAATGGATTCTTGCTAATTGAAAGTTTTCTTAAGTTCACACATCCTTTCAGCCACATGGACACAGTCTGCAACTCTAGAAAAAAACATATGATCCGAGCATTCATTAAGTACATTTGGGCACTGTTGTCCTGCAGCTCTGTGGTCCTCGCTATGGATAGAAAATGTATGAAGTTTTGGGAAATTCTCTAGCACTAAATAAAAATTGTGGGAATTTAATACATAACATAAAATTGAAAAACAAAAGTAAATTGATATTTTTCAAAAAAACCTAAATAAGCATTTGCTATTTTGGGTTCCCAGTTTTCAAGAGAAAAAAGGTTTTTAAAAGGGTTAAAGGTGAGTTATACTGCAAAAAAAAAAGAGAGAGAAGACATGATGATGCAAAGGACACAAATTGCATTATGTATCAATTAAATATCTGGCTCATAAAAGTCTGTTCATGTAAAATGTAGCATTTTGTTATAAAGAATGTCTTTATTGGCATTTTCAAATCATCGTTTTTTTTTTGTTTGTTTTTTTTAAATTTTTTTCTACGTGGGAAAATTTCATGAATTTTTGTTAAGGGGCCAGTTCCTCTTTTTTCTGTGCCCCTCTATTTTTTTTTAGTGTATTTAGTTTTTACTGAGGGGGTCTTGTTGTTAATGGGCTGTTAATGATCAGACTCCAAAGGCTAAAAAGTTATTTTAAGGGGTTTTCTAAATACATAAAATTCTTTTCCCCTCTGTCCTTTTTTTTTGGGGTTTCATTTTGGTTTTCAGGGGGTTTTTAAATGGCTTTCTCCCTAGGTCCCGGGTAGAAGCCAGGTTTTTGTAGCTTTTTAGAAACCCTTTTGTTCCCAAGCCTATCAGGAGAGTTAAAAAACAGGTCTGAAAATATAGCGACCTGGGGGCTGATGCTGGCCCCAGAAAGAGGGGATATTAAAAATTTAGGGTAGGAAAAGGGAAATGGACACATATTGAAAAATTAAACTTGTTTCTGCAAGATTTTTTTCACATAAAAAGAAATTCCTTATAGTGAGAAACCCCCCTTTTAAAATTACCCCATTTTTTTTTGGAAAATTAGGGGGGGGTTTAGGGGTTTGAAAGGCCCCGTTAAATCGTTTTATTTTGCCGCGGAAATTGGGCCCCCGTACTGCGCCGGTTTTGCAGCTGCAGTACGGCGAAAAAATCCGTGGGGAGAAATTTTACGGTAATAAATGATTCATAGAGAAAAGGGGGATTCCGTCGCTCCCCCCGTGGGCCCGAACCCCGCCGCGGAGGGGGGAAAGTGAATGACAAAATTTTGAGGCAGGGAAACGCTTTAAAAAATTGAAATTGTCTAGGGGGGCCGGGGGAGCGGCGCCCCCGCCGGCCCCCCCCCCAATCCCGCCCCTTATTCACGGGGATTTGTGGGAAAACCCGGGCCAAACCCCGTGGGAATAACCCGTGTAAAACACGGTTTTTTAACATGAAAAATGCTTACAAACTTTACAAACATCTTTATAAAAGGGGATTGCTTGACAAAATGTGTTTGAACCCCAGTGACATTCCATCCTTGGTGATTTTAAATTTCCCCATGGAAGGAAATTTTCCCTGAAACCCCAATTATTGGTACAGGTAGTGACATCATTTAAAATTTTTTGGTTTTTCAGGCGAAAACATGAAATCATAAAGAAAGAACTGTCAGGCGGGGTGTTCAAACTTTGACAGCTACCCAGGAAACAAATGGCTTTTCCTACTGCCTGGCCTTTAACTATCCAGGGGTATTTGTTTAAAAATGTCTGACCCAGGGGGTTGGTCCGTGCTGGGGGACACCCAAAACAATTACTGAAATAGAGGCACTGAAAAGAAGAGTTTGAAGACGCCGGGTTTTCGAAGGTCCCATACTCCCTCTTTTTTTAAGTCTATAGGAGGGGAGGAAGGAGGGGATGGGAAGGAACTTGGAACCCCTGTTTAGGGCCCTCCCCCCGCTTTTGGGGGAAACTTTTTTTCCCCCTCCCCTGTGGATAGGTGACAAAAAAACCTTTCAGGGGGGTTTTTTTTGAAGGAAGGGGTTAGGGAAATGGGAATTTTTTTACCCAAGCCACTTTTTCTGCTTTATTCACATTACTGCTTAAAATATTTAATATTTCTTCAAAATGAAGCTTTTTAATTTTTTACAGTACCCCTTTTTAAAGTCTTTTTTAAACATGTTAAAAAACCCCAATTTAAAAGGGATTGTGGCAAAAAAAAAAATTTTAAAACCAATTTTTTACCGTTTTGTGTTATGGGGTGAAATAAAATTGTAACAAAGGAAACCCAATTTGTTGACAATTTGGGTAGTGTTTTTAAAAAAGGTATTGTAAACCCAGATTTTGGGCTTTTCATAAAAACCCATGTTTTTCCCCAAAGTTAGGAATCTGGAAACAGAAAAACATTTTTTTTTTTGCCTGCCAGGTGCATTTAGAGATACAAGTGTGCTTATCTCCTTAAAGGTAAAAAAAAAGATTTAACATCCATGCCCCCCGAAATTGGGTTTTTTTTCAAAAATTTTTTTTAAAAAGGGTTTTTAACAATTTAAAAAAATTTAGAAATAGGTTTTAAAAAATAACCAAAAATTTTATAATCACCTTTGTATCTTTTACCATCAACACTCTCCAGTTTAGTTTCAGTCCTTCTAGAAAAGAATATCACCAAGGAGCAAACAACGTGGCTTTAAAGGGGGTCACATGCCCCCTTTGCACCCTCAAGAATGGCCCCTTGCCACTGAAGTCTTTTTGGTGGTTTCCCGGGGATGTTTATGGGGGGTTGCAAAAGGGGTAGCAGTCGTTTCGGGGGCCCTCCAGCCAAAAGGGGGCCCCCAAAAGCCCCCTGCTACAAAAAGGGACCAGTATTTTTAAAATGGTAAATGGGGGCCTTTTTCCACTTTTTGAACTGGGGCCCCCAAGAGCTTGAAGTTCGCCCTCTGGTTGGATGCTCGGGGTTCCCCGTTTTTCCCAAAAGGGAGAAAAGGTAAACGAGCCCCTGCTGGCAACTTCAGCGTTTAAAAACGGTGGGGGACTGAAAAGGGGGGAACATTTTTTTTTTTTTCCCAAATTTAGATTATTTTAGATCAGACAACCCCTTCACTGCTCACAGAATGTATCTATACGCTATAGATTTAAAAAAAAAAACTCAAAACCGGTAGATTTTTCTCTAAAAGGTTTTCACTTGTTTAAAAATTTATCCCCCCCTTTTTTTTTTGGGCCCCTATCTAAAAAAAAATTTTCGAAAAGTTGAGGAGCCTATGGGCCCTTCCCCAAAATTTGGGGGGGGAAAGTTAGAGGTCCCCACCAGCAGAAGAAGATCTCAAGCGTAATATAAGGCTTTCTTAACATTAGCCAAGAGCTATCAGTTATTATTGCACCACCTGATTTCCATTATCTTTCCATTTTATCATTGTTATTTATTTTAGAGCGCCTTTGTTTCACGCGCTTTTTCCATTAAAGGGGGGGTTTTAAAATACTTTAAAAAGTCAAAACAATTTAAAATGGTGGTGTTAAATAAACTAACCTGTTACAGGGGAAGGGAAAATTTCCTGCCCTTTGGAAGGCTTAAAAATTAAAAGGAAGGGGGGGGGAGTAAAAAGGTTGAGGGGCCCAGACTTGTTTGTGGGGGCTGTGTGCTTGGGTGGTGAGGTTATTTAAGTTATCCTAAAGAGATGGGTTTTCAGGTTGCTTTCGAAACTGTTTTATAACTTTATCTGAAATCAAAAAATGAAGAAAAAAAAAGTTCAGTTTAGCAAAATTTTCTTTTCCTTAAATTTAAATTTGAATTTATTTAAAAAGCACACTTTTACATATTGTTAAACTCTGTGTGCTGAACAACCAGGACATTCTTTGGGGAGGGTTTTTACTCAAAAATGTGGGGGGAAAATTTTTGGAAAAAAAAGGGTTTTAGTTCTAAGATTTTATTTTGTTGCCCATAGCAACCAACCGGGAATGGTTGAAACCGAAAACAAAAAAAGTCTTGGGTTTTGTTAAACGGGGGGTTGGGCCTGTTCCAAGGTTATTTTGGGACGGATTTCAGTCTGTTAATTCGGGGACATACTGCGGAAATTCCCGGTTGAAAACCCCTTTTCCCAAAGTAAAATTACGGAAAATTTAAAATTTCAAAGAAAAAATATGGTTTGCGTCTCCTTTTCCCTGCTAACGAAACCCGTTCGGGGCGGGGAGAAAGTGACATGTCAATTATTAAAGGCAGGATACGCCCCGTTGAAATGAATGTCTATGGGCGGCGGGATGCCGGCACCCCTGCCCGCCCCCCCGCACCCCTCACGGCAAAATTGCGGGCAAAAATCCTTTTCCCCCCGAAAATTACGCCGGGGAAAAACCCGTGTTGCACATAGCCTTTAAAACGTTGCAGGTTGTACCCATGGGGCCCCTAATTGTTTTTTAAATTTTTAGTGAAAAATTTGAAAGGGGTTCTTAAATTAGTTGTGCCTTTTGTAATTTAAAACAACCCCCCTTTCTTTACTGAAGCCCCCCAAATCAAATATAATGATGTTTTACAAAGGAAAATATTTTTAATTTGCTACCCCTTTTTTGGTACATTTTCATTAAGATTCCATGCCCCAAGCTTTTAAAAAGGGTTTTAAACCTCTGACAAATATTTCCCTTTTGTAATTTTTAAAAATTGCATGAGGCCACAGTTCTGAATTCCTTCAAGTTCGGTCAGATAATTGTATGAAAATCAAAGTTTGAGTTGAGGCGTTTTTCTCAACCCCCTTGTGGTTTTCCCAGGGGTTTTTAAGATCCAAGACTATGGGGGGGAAAAATTTTTTCAGAGCCTTGCCCAGTTTAAAAAAAAATATGAAAATTTGATTGTTGGTATTCACATAGAAAGCAACAACCTCATATAGCTTACCTCTATAGTTAAAATTTACAGCCCCATAAAAATTGCCTTTCTCACAGGCGGGGGGCCCGTAAAAAGGAAACCCTCCATGAATATGGCAAATTTTTAAAAGGCCCTTTTTTGCGGGGGAAATTTAAACGTCATGGGGGAAAGGGGAAACCCGGGGCAGGGGGCAACACTCGCCGGGCCCAAAGGACTACCCTTAAATAGGGCGCTTTTACCCCGGGCCTAAAAAATGACCTGCCCTTTTAAATTCCCCCCCAAACCCGGATTCCCCGAGCAGGGAGAGGAGACGAAATCCATAGTTCTCTTTTGAGAACTGTGATTCCCGTAATGCCCTGGGGGATTCCATCCGAAATTCACAACAGTCGGCGGTAATTTAAAGGGACAAAAATTTACGTCCCATTTTAAGCCGTGTGAAAGGGGCCTATCGCCCTTTTTGGAAATGGTCGGGAAACCCGGGTCTGCGGCATCTGCGGGGGTGTCAGCGAAACCCTTACAGTTCCCCATTTCCCTTGGGCGCAGCAGAATCAAGAGATAATCCCCAACCTTTTTTTAACCCCTTAAAAATGCCCAATTGGGGAACTGTACCATCTAATGGTTTGAAAGAAGAACTTTCACTCCAGTTGGCACCCCTGCAATATTGGGGGTTGTCAATGAGTGGTCATGACAGCTGGGAGCCTAATGAAAGCCTTCAGGTCTGCAATCTCACAACAGCTATAATGTATTACGCTGATAGGCATTTCAATTTAATATGCTCTTTAGCTTTTTTAAAAAATGATTGTATCTTCTGTCAATAAAGTCTGAACTATAATTTTTTTACTCCACTTCCCCAACAAAATCAAAAAAAAGTGACCAAAATAAAATTTTCCCCAAAAAACTGTAAAAAAGAACCCCTTATAAGGATGGAAAAATAAAAATGTTATAGATCTTAGAACGTGGCCACACAAAATCTTTTATTTTTCTAATTAATTAAAGTAAAAATTTAAAATCTATATATAAATTTGATATCACAGAAATTGGACATTATAATAATCACTGAAAGACTATCTGTGTGTTCATGGGTTTGTGGATACAGAGAGTCGTTCTATTTCCCCGATTCTCCTGCACTTTTTCAGTCTGTTTTGTGTAATGAGCTCCTCAATGAGAATGGGAATTAATCAGACTAAATTTCTGCTATAATTTACACAACCTTTTAGCAAAAATTTGCAAAAGTATTGGGCCACTGCAGCCAAGCCGCACCTAAAGGGGTTTTGCCAAGAAGTGAGTTCCTTACCTCTTATCTGCTTAGGAGAGAAGATTAACTCAGCATGCTGAGTCATGGGGGAGAAGGAGGTGGGCTGAGAGGTAGCCAGGGAGTGTCTCAATGTTTCCTCAAATAATTACGTTACAACCAGTGGGTTCTCTATAAAAAAGACACAGGGTCAAAACATGCTCTTTTTTTCCCCAGCCCCTTTCAGCTCCCTTTATGTTCAATTTTCAAAAAGCTAAGAAGGCAAACACAGATCAGCTCCCGTCAGTGTCTGGCCCCTTCTAATGTAAACGTCGGAAACTAAGGGGGAATGGCAATCTGTGCTCTACAGGCTTCACTTTTTGTAATCACTATTTTTAAAAAAGTGTTTAAATACCCATTTTGGAGGATCCCACGTCAACATTACATGTGGCAAAACCCCCTTTAAAAGGGGTTGGGGAGCACCTGAACCGACAAAAAACCCCCTTTTTTTTTTGCGAAGAAATGTCACTTAATTGGTTTAAAAGGTTTGAGAATTGGGGGGCCCAAAGTAGTTTTGGGAAAACCTTTTATCATGCTTTTCACCCCAAGTCAGTTTCTGCATGTATGTTATTATCTTGCTTTTAAGATTCTAAACCCAAAAAAGAAAACGATTTATAGTATGTTCCAAAACCATATAGTAAATCCTTTCTGGAGAGTGGCCCGGAAGCCAGGGAAACATTCCCCCGATGAACGCTTTTCCCCAACCAGTTTGTTGTTTTCACAATGGGCAAAGGGTGCTCTGATGTTTTGTTGTAGGCTGTTTCCCTTAATAAAGCAAAAACCCAACCCCAAGAAGGCTCTTTTTTAATACAGGGCACTTTTAAACTGGAAAAATTTAAGTCTTTTCTGTCAATGTAAATTCATTACCAGGATAAATCGCCCTTTCTACCTATGACAGCAATGAGAGATATGGGTGCAAACAAACCATTGTACACGTTACATACCCACCAAGATCATGATTGAAGAAGCGCCGGTATACGGTGTGAAACGCGTAAAGTCTTTTAATTTGGTTTTAAGGGTTTTAAATTTTTTTTGAAGGTTACAATCCTTTGCATTTTTTAAAATAAAAAACAATGTTTATAAAAACACCTATCTCCACATTCCTGCTGGAGTGCTGTCTCCCCCGAGGCCCGGGCGTTACTTTTTTCCTCTGCATCCTATCCAAACAAACCAGTCACCAACGTGACTTCCAATGAGTATATCTGTCTTGTTAAAAGTAGGAAATGGTCATAATAATATTACTTGAAAGTTTATTATCTCTGCAAGTATCTTATTTATGGAAAAAAATAAAAGATAGGTACAGTTAAATTTTAAGTTCAATCTTTTAAATTTTAAGAAAAAAATAAAAAGGGAATAAAAAAATTTTCATTCCAATTGGTTATTAAGTTGAATGATAGCTCCAAATTCATAAGGTTTCCGCAGTCTTCTAGTCCATGAATAGATGTGATTTGGTTCTTGTTCAACAGCAGCACACTTAAGTTCATCAAGCCTTCACAATTTATTATGCTGATGCCATTTTCCTATGTGAAGAGGTTTCAGAGATTTGCAACAAATAGTGTTACTGTAGCAACAGTTGCCATTGTCCTCGATCACAAAAAATTACTAATGCAGAGGCTATTTACTTAAAGGGGTTGTCCAACTTCGAAAACTCATTTTTATATATCCTAATAGGTCATTGTGAGTTAATACAGAAAACAGAGTGGGCATAAGAGGCATTTCTTGCATTATACAGAGAAGTCATTGATTTGAATGAGCCCTATGTAATGCTTAAAGGAGTTGTCCGGTTCCTATAAAAAATAAACACTTAGTGTCCGCCCCCACGGCAGAGAGCAAATACCGGCCGTAATTTCCAACCGGTATTTGCTCTGTTTTGTGGGCCCGGCCCCCGGCTGAGGGGGCGGTTTTTTTTCCCCTGTTTGTGGAAAAAACCCTCCCCCTTCGCATAGTCTGTCATATTCCCCGATTGGAGGACTAAAAATTACTTCCCCTTTAAAACCCTACAAAATTGGCGTATGGATACGTCCCCATGCCGGTAACGCGCTGCGATCCAGCTACTGGGTGTTAGTTGCTAATTGCAGCTAACACCCGGCAGTTACTGATTAACCCCTTAAACACCCCGGGGAAAGATTGCCCACAGGTCTAAAACACCATTCCCCACTGCAATGGGATCACATAGATCGCTGTGTCCCGTCACTGACCTGGCAGTAGAAGCCTTGTGTAGGTTATGCTGCCTGTTTTCAATTTCCCCACTTGGTCCCGGCAGGAAGTGGGGAAACCGCCATCTTGTACACTTAGTGCATTGTATATATAAAGTTTTGGCGTAAAAATTCAAGCCCCCCTTTTGGTGAAGCGCCTAGGGGGATAAAATTAAGGAAAAAAAAGTATAAAGTATTAAAAATTCAAACACCCCCGTTTCGCCATTTTAAAAATAAAATAAAAATAAAAAAATTACCGTTTGGGCCCGCATCGAAAAAAATCCCCGTCTATTTAAAAAAATCACATCATTTATCCCATCGTGAAACCATAGAAAAAAAAAATTCAAACGCCAAATTGCAATTTTTTTGGTCATTTCAAATTTTCCCATAAAAATGGAATAAAATTTTATCAAAAAATCGATGCATTCCCAAAAAAAAGTAAGCTTCACCCCAAAAAAAGCACCCTCTCGCCCGTGGGGTGTTAGTACAAAAAGTTTTGGGAAACACAAAAAAGGCGACATGGCGCAAAAATTTTAAAAATAGAAAATGTTTTGGGTTTTTTACGGTACCCAAAAATAAAAATAACTGTTTGGTATTGGGGGGAAGGTTTCAAATGACTTACAGATAAACATCATTTTTTCCCCAAGAATGAATGCCTAAATCAAAACTCCTGCAACATGGAGCAAATACTTTTTTTTCACGTTTTTGCCCACTTGAATTTTTTTGCCGTTTCCATTTTGTCCTTTGGTAATATAATAAAACAATTAGAAATTTAAACTTGTCCCAAATAAAAACCCTCATGGTTATGTAGTGGAAAAATTAAAAAGTTTGCTTTAGAAGGCGAGGAAAGGAAAAAAATTAGGCCTTATTTTTGACCGTCCATCAGGAAGGGTTTTTAAATTTTGTCCTAAAAGTCATGGTTGATAATTAGAACAATATTGTATATTAACGGCAACCGAGAACTGTGTTTCCATAACAGTTTTCTTCTGTCTGCTGCATATACCGGTAACTTGAACAAAAATTAAATGCCGACTGTAAACCTAGAGTTTAAAGATTAGAGGGCAAATGAAGGTTATGATGAGGTAAAATTAGGGTTTCTTAAAATGGAGACCCTGTGAATACAAAAATGATTTAAAAAATGGTAGAAAGGGGTAAGGAGGGTTTTTACACACACTTGTGGGGTACCGGCTATCCCATGGCCCAAGAACATGAGAAATAAGAGACAAATGTGAAATGTGTGGATGACTCCTTTCCTGACAATGTTGCTTTAAGAAAAACCAGAAGGTGATTATGAAGTGGTTAAAGAAACTTTAGCATATAAACATAAGTTGCAATGTCCATGGGTTTTGGATTTAGCAAAAAAATTGTAATGTGTCCCTCCCATAATGAAAAAGTAAATCTATTAGGATGTTGGAAACAAGTCAAATACTTTATTGCAGTTTTAAGTGAGAAGTCTCAAGCTGCTAAGGGTAACAAAATATATGTTTTCTTGATGAATAACCCGCTTACGAAGGTAAATGAGAACATGGAATATTGAAATGGGTTTTCCACATGTTAGTGCGATGTAGACCACAACGAATAAAGCTGGTGTTGATAGAAGCGTACTGCAAGGTGTGAAAGTGGGGCATAGTGTCCCTGTGTTTTTTGGGGGTTTAATGAAAGAATGCTTTTTAAATTTTAAGCGAGGGGTGAAATTTGGCTTTCCCCTTTAAAAAGGACGTAAAGTTTGGTTTACTCCCCCACTTCTGCCATGTCCTAATTTTTCCACTATACATTACCACATTGATGGCCAGAAACCATGTCTGCTGGCCCATACAGAAGACCGTTTTTGCATAGAAATGCAGCTGCAGTTTCTTCTGCTGAAACAAAAAATTCTATAGAATTGGAGGGGGGTTATCAATGTAGTTAAACTGATGAGTATAATGTGTTACACAATTACATGCTTCAAACTCTGTGTTCACATGTGGACAAAATTGTTGGTGCCCTTCCATTAGAGAAGAAAAATAAAACCCACTATGGTCTTTGAAATAACTTGAAATTGAATACATTTAAATACAATTTAAATACATTTAAAGTTATTGAAAACAATAATGAAATCAAACATTTCTTTTATAATTGTGCTCAAAAT